>JAKUCV010005405.1:2957-32953 GCA_028386065.3 Turnera subulata
TTTTTTTTTTCTTCACCTCTTCTTCCCCTCCACCGGCTGCTATCCTCCTTAAATAATGGAAAATTTACTATTTGGCATGTGAATATCAATAATACGATTCGTCCGTATTACGGGCGAATCCGATCCGGACCAGAAAATAACAGATACCTCCTTAGTTATTTTCCGGTGTGATTTTCCGAGAAATTCCGAAACCCGAAAAATACCAACTTAGTTCCGAAAAATCCACGGGAAATTCACGAGCGCGGGAAAACACTCGGTTTCGAAAAACGACCCCCGATTTACCTTGAATTAATTACCCAAGATTAATTCAACAGTAAATCACGGTAAATAGACTTTTACAGTCCGGTAAAAATCCTAAATTTTTACCCGGGCTGTTACAAATTATATTTTGTGTTGGAAAATATTATTATATATTTAGAAAAAAGATAAATACTAGATAAATATTTTCTGAAAATTATTAATAGGTTGTTATTTTCTGGAAAAATTATGGTAATTATTATTTTGGAAAAAGTATATTATTTTATGAAAATATTTTGGAAAGGAGTTTTAACTAAAGTATGGTACCGAAATTATATTCGGAAGTACGTATGGTTAATTATTTTCGGTAAAAGATAATAATAAAGGATATATAACCGGGATGGGTTATTTCGCAGTTTGGCATCATAGTATACCGATTATGTGCATTTATGTGTATATATGGTTTTGTTGTATAGGTTTGATATTGGGCAGTTTCCCGAGGAGTCGGCGTCGGACCGGTCATTTTTTCGGAGTTGAGTAATCGGCCAAGGTGAGGATGGATTTCCTTCAATATGTGCCTGTATTACTCGGTTATCATGTTTGTTGATTGTTGCACTGTTGTTTGTCACATTTGTTGTGATTGTGGTCGGGATGTTTATCCCATGTTGGTTTTTGGGATGTTTATCCCCGTGTTGATTTTCTGTGTCTTTTGGAATAAGTATAATGGAATAATTAATAAATTGTGACAAGGATGTCGATCCTTGATTTTGGATAGGGATGTCTATCCCGGTATCCTGATTAGGGATGTCGATCCCTGTGATTTGATTTTGACGACGATAATATAATTGTCACGTGATAGGTAGTGGTACGACTCGATGGTTTAAGACTGTTTCGTGGTGGCCGTGACCTGGGTTACTCTGATAAGCATGTCTATGCTTGGGATGTCTATCCCTGGGTTCGTATTTTTGGGATGTCGATCCCTGGGTTCTTTGGATTTGGTCTGGCACCCGGAATGTGTTGATAACCAGGTCTGACCTCTAGCTTATCCGTAACGGGGCCCGGAAAGATAAAATTGGATAATTGGATTTTATTCTTTTGGTCTTGGACCGATTTTGGGTCGGGTCTTTTGGTTTGGCTGACCTTGAGTAATTTTAGTGTTCATATTGATTGTCTTTCCTTCGTCGGTGAGCACTTCGGACTCACCCCTCACCTGCGGGCTTTCATCCCGTAGGATGAGTTATTTGTTGTACAGGATTGGTGCATTCCAGACAGGCTGCGACGTTATCCCTTGGACAGGGCTTGGATCCATAGTTTGCATCTATATCGCATACAGTGTTTATGTGAGTTTTAAAGTCTTCCGCTGTGCATTGTATTACTATTATTGGGCCATTGGGGCGGTTGAGTAATTATTGTTGTTTATATTTTGGGTTGTTGAGCCCGTGTTCCTATTATATACACTGTATGCTGGGTCTTATTTTAGTTGGGCTGTCACAGTTCCGCCACGTGTTTACTGTGTACGGTAAATACGGGTAAATACGGGTTGGGGCGTTTCACGTTTTATCAAAAATGAGTTTAAATTTGTATTCGGTAACTTTATACGCTTTTCACGAAAGGCTTGGCTCTTGAAAGAAAAATACGTACGTTTTGAACATCAACAAACTAAAGGGTCGGCCATTATTTTGCAGTATAAAAAACATTATAACGTCTTGTATATAGAGTGTATATTATAGGAGTTAGGAGATATGTTTGGTTCTCCCGAGCTATGTTTGGTTCCGCCATTACTGGAATGCATTTTGTTCTCCCGAGCTATGTTTTGTTCCGCCATTACTCGAATGCATCAAGGTTTGACCGGACTGGTGGTGTTTCTTAGAGGAAGACCTCTCAGATTCTGCGGATTGAGGAGGGTAAATTTACACAATCAGGATAATAAATTTATCCAAAGAAAGACATACCTTATGATACAAACAAAATATTGAACCTTGTTTTACAAAAAAAAAAAAACTAAAATTTGTGCTGTCTCATAATCTTTGCTTTGTGTCATAATCAAAACTTACTTTAAACTTTGTATTATCTCTGAATTTATAAAAATCAATATACTTAAACTTTGTATTATCTCTGAATTTATAAAAATCAATAAAAATCAATATACAGGAAGTTCTGATGTAGTTCCAAGATCGATCCATAAAGGAAGTTCTTTCTCACATATCAGTCCCAGAACCATATCCCGCAGTTACGCACTTGACGTACTCTAGATTGTAAGGGATCAGCGGTTCGCCCCTTGCAGAGAGTCAACAGCCGTACACATTGAATTTTAGATTTTTTTTGTTTCTTCTAGAATTTTATATGCCAATTTTTTTGTTTTTCTAGAAATTTCCGGTATACAGAAACTTACTGTGGTGGAAATTCTGGAAAAAAAAAACAAAAAATCTGGCATACACCAAACTTGTTCCATGTAGCTTAGTGCCTAGAGACACCTCCCAAAACATTTGCTCGTAGAAAAAGCACAACAAATTTCAGATCTTCGGGCAGAAGAGAGGAGGAACACGACTTAGTTACAAATCTGGCAAAACAAAAAATAAATCTTCAAAACTACAGGAAAAATAGGAATAGTTGTGGAAAAAACTAAAGGCACGAAAGATCAAAAAGTGAAGAGGGGAAAGACTAATGGTGCTTTCTTTGGTTTTTTCTTTGCATGTCTTGGTGGGAGGGGAAGAATAGAGTAGGGAGATGATGCGGCAAAAAAGGGAGAGAAGTGATGGGGCGGACGAGGGGTCTTTGGGGCAAGTGGATGCAACGAGATGGTTGGAGTTTAAAAGGGATTAGATTTTCAATCCAACGGATCTTAACAAATAAGAGGTTTTTCAATCTAACGGTTGGTATCATGCCTATTTGACCAGGAGATGCACTTTAGTTTTCTAAGTCAAAAGGTTTTGGTAGGTTTTGACTGGTTTGATTACATGTTTTCAATCAACGGATATTAAGAGTTCACCTTTGGCATCTAACGGTCCTCATATTGTGTCTATCTGACAGCACGGACCACGCTAGAAACTTTCTGTTTGGATTTTGGAGTGTGGGTGGAAGTACGAAGCCTAGGCCATGCCCTTATATTGGCAAGACTATCGTGAAATGCTCTTTTTTTCTCCTCGTGGTACTAAAAATAATAATTCTAAACTAAAGTCCTAATGATATTGAAGCGACGGGATCAGTACTAAATTTACTGGAAAAAGTATGCTTTTTTTAAATAGTACATTAACTTTAATTGTTAAAATAGAAAATATGAATTTAAAAGCTTATAAAATAGTATAATTTTTTAATTTACATACAAATAATAGTTGTTAAAACAGAAAAGATAATTTTCTAATAATTGACAGTGAAACGCCCCAACTCGTAATTACCGTACGTGGTAAACACGTGCCGGAACTGTAGCAACTCTACCAACAAAGCAACTGTATACAGTGTACAAAACAATAAACTGGCCAACAGCCCAACAACAAAACTGAAAACCGGCCCTTCGGCCCAACATGGGACTCGTCACCCGAACCCCGGGGACATCAACAACAACAACCATCCGGCCCAATGGCCCAATTACAATATATGCACAGCAGAAAACTCAACAATATGCACAACGGAAGACTTATGACTCACATGACAACATATGCAAGGCCCAATGCAACTAATGGATCCGAGTCCTGTCCGAGGGTACGCTTCAGCTCGCCCTGTACGTTCCTGCACTACAAGCAACTCACCCTACGGGATGAAACCCCGCAGGCGAGAGGTGAGTCCGAAGTGCTCACCGATGAAAGATAAACAGAGATATATTCAACCGTAATACTTTCGAAGTATTACAACCATCAAACAGAAGAATTTAACACAAATAACACGATAGAGGAATCCAACACAAACATCACAACGGAGGAAACCAACACAAACAACACGACAGAGGAAACCAACACAAACATCACAACAGAGGAAACCAACACGACAGAGGAATCTTACTAAATCATATCAAAGCCAAGACCAAAAGAATACTTATTAATTTTTATTACCAATTTTATCTTCCGGGCCCGTCACTGGACAAGCTAGGGTCGTACCTGGTTATTAACTAATTCTGGATGCCAGGCCCAACCACAATCCGGGATCAACATCCCCATATCTCAAATCCGGGATCAACATCCCAATATCACAAATCTGGGATCAACATCCCAATATCACAAATCCGGGATCAACATCCCAATATCACAAATCCGGGATCAACATCCCAATATCACAAATCCGGGGTCAACACCCCAACCAACTAACCCACTGGCCATGACACCACAGAACTAGTCTCTAACCATCTAGTCGTACCACTACTTTCCAAGTGACTATTATACCATCATCTCAAATTCTAGTTCAAATCCATTACTCTTTCATCAATTACCCAATTTCTATTATCTCAGATTATCTCCACAGACTCAATCTCTCATCTCAATCTCATGACACAAATTATTCAAAATTAACAGCTCAGCATTATTTCCAACACAATATACACAAGTCTATCACAATCCAACAGCAACATCAATAATTCCACAGCAATCAGGTAACAGTCAATAATTATTCCAACAGATCAATCTAACAACAAAAATACACAAACAACAAAGATACACACACAGCATTACGGGCACATATCAAGGTTTATCCATCCTCACCTGATGTGTCTCTGAAATTACTATCCGGTCAAATCCCGATACCCTATATGTACATATAGGAACACAATAATCACTTATAATGTGCAAACAAAGATAATTATGCATAATGCCGGTTTAGAAATCGTTATACGGCTTGTCTTATATCCAATTTTTATTGTTTCCATAAATTTCTTTCATATGATGTTAACCTCTTTATTCAATATACTATCTATACTTAATTTCAAATTGAAACCGAAACCGAGTTTCTTGTCGATATTCTAATTATACTTAATGTTAAATTAAAACTGAATCCGAACGTTCAAGCCGATATCCCGGCCCATTAGTCGCTCGTGTCAAATACATATTTACGATTAGTACTATAGCTCATTAAATAATACAAAAGTTATCTAATATTTAATGGAATGAAATTCATACGTAATAATATAACAGATTAATATAAAATCTCTAGTGGTAAATAATGTATCCAGTAGTAGGTATATAGTATTCCGTCAAGCCAATAATACAAATCTTAATATTCTAAAAGTATAGTAAAACATACTTTGGTCATAGAATAAATTCCATCCGGTTATGTATTTATAATTAACTTATAATTTCATAATTAATTCCAAGATGGTGTTTTTTTTTTTTAATCTATAGATTAATTCATTTACCATTGTTTTTAATTTACAAATTAATTCATTAACCAATTGTAATATCACACGTCCATCGGGTCCGTTATTAGATTGTCAAAAGCATATGTGTCTCGGGAACATGGGCCTCCGCACGTTCGGCCCGTTTCCGAGTCCGTTGTGCAAACCGAGCCCAAACCTGAGCTCATGGTATAAATCGAGTCCAAGGAATTACCCAAAGATCGGTTTCCGGGCTCGCCGGAAAATTCCCGAGACTCGCCGGATTCCGGCCATCACTGTTCACGACAGACAAGACAACATCCATGAGCTGCAGCTTCACTGCCCACTGAACCACGTCGTCAACAACGCCACAACAAACCACCATCGCCCATCCACCATCACTGGTCACTAACACAACAATCCAAGCGACGGCCATACCCGCTGCCGTTCACCGGTGTTCGGAGCCCCACCAAACGACGATGTCAACCACCTAAGGAATCAACACCCACACCCACAGCTGCAACGTCAACACCATCCAAGCGAACCAACACTCACAGCAACCCCACAATCGACGTCAAGCCCACACACAACAACCTCGCCAATCAACCAAACATAGACCCACCAACAACAAATCCAAACAAATCAGCCACGAACCTTGGCTAGAACAATAGAATGAAACCAAGAGAAGAGAGGGAGAGGTGCAGCCAAGACTTACCCGGCCTCGGTGTCGGCGCACCCACGGCGGCGGCGTCGTGAGTTGCAGGGGAGAGGGAGAGAAGACGAGAGACTGAGAGAGGGCGGAGGAAGATGGAGGAGGAGAAGATGAGAAGCAGGGGAAGAGGGTATGGTGGCGGCGATTTGGTAACAGGGGCGAGGAGGAAGGAGGAAGGGTGAGGGGGAAGCCGGTGGCGTCGCCTGACGGCGGCGGTGAAAGGGGAAGGGAGATGAAGGTGGTGGCAGAGGAAGTGGGGAAGAGGATAGGCGGCGATGGGAGGAGAGGAGGAAGAAGGGAGAGGGGAAGTCTGGGGCGGCGGCGATGGTGGGCAGAGAGGTGAGGGAGGGGTCAGTGAAGGGAGAGGCACCGATGGGCATGAGGAAATCGGGGGGAGGGGTGAAAATAAAGAAGAAGAAAAAGAAAAGAAGACAAAGAGATGTAGGAGACAACAAGTCACGGGAGAAAAGCAAGAAAAGAAAGAGGGGGTCCTGGCGGCTGAGGAAGAAAAAGATGGAGAAGAAAAGAAAAGAAAGGAGAAAAGAAAGGAAGGGAAGGAAAAGAAGAAAAGAAGAAGAGAGGTGGGGCCCGCGCGGCTGGGGAAAAACTGGGAGAGAGAAAGAAATGTAACCGAGAAAGAGGAAGAGATATGAAAGAGAAGGAAGAGTGGCCTCGGGGCAAGCCTCATTTGGCCGGTCCGGATTCTCGTGTCGGGATCTCGTAAACGCAGGGGTACTCCCGTCTTTTCGAATTTTCCGTCCCGAGTCCAAAAATACAACTTGGGCTCGGAAAATCCGATTAATCCTCCTGAACGTCGTCCAAGTCTCGGAACTGGAAACCGAGGCTCGGTTAGTTAGGAAGATACTCCCGAGCGCGGGAAAATTCTCGGTTTCGAAAAACGACCCCCGATTTACCTTGAATTAGTTACCCAAGATTAATTCATTCGGTAAATCACTATATAACGACTTTAACAGTCCCGGTAAAAATCCAAATTTTACCCGGGCTGTTACATTCTAACCCCCTTAAAAAGAATTTCGTCCCCGAAATTCCGTCTTATCCGTGGGTCCTACCACGATAAGCTTCTGGCACACTCTGCCAGGTGTCCAAACTCAACATGAGATACCGCTTATACCCTTAAGCGACATCTCATCCGCTTATAAATACCAAACCTCACAGCTGAGACATTCACTCTCAGCCATGGACTCTCCACTTCGTTCTCGAACGACCTCAGACTCCGAGAACAACAGCTACATCGGTGGCACTGCTTTCCCAACAAGCTCCGATGATGAGCCTCCAAAGAAACGCTTCAAGACGAACATCGTCGGCCTGAGGGAGCATATGGTGATCTCCCCAAAACGACGGAAGAAGCATGCCGGCAAGAAAGCTGAGGACAAGAAAGGCAAGGCAGTAGCTGAGAGCAGCACTCCGCAACAGAAGCTGACGCAACTGAACGTCTCGTTGAGGAAGATCAGCTCGGCGGTGGCACAAATTGAACTGGCGTGCACGAAGCTCTTCCCTCACCTAAGGAACGTCCAGCAACTTGTAAAAGATTTAGAGAAGCAAGTAACTCAATAGAGTACTTCTTCTCTGTTGTAAAACTATTATGAAATAAATAAAATATATTTCCTTTTTAAAGTCAAAATCTCTTATGTTAAGAAATCTTATGTTAAACAGAAAATTAAAACATCTCAAAACAAAACAAAAATCAATAATAAGTGTATTAAATCAAATATAAAGAAATTAAAAACAAAATTCGTTTGACAAAATCAAAACAAAAAGAAATTTAAACCAAAATATGTTTCATGATCGGTGCTCGTATCGGACGAAAACACCCTCGAACCAAGAAACGTGACGTACGGAGCTAACGGAGACGATCATGAGCACGTCCTGTGTCCCTCGAAAGACACGTTACCCACTTGTCCACAAATTCCACGTGAGCCAAAACGTCTGTCTCGTCTCGTATCTCTCCACGATGTCCGAACAGCTGTAAACTCGTCGCACATGCACTCTACTCGAGGTACGGTCCCATCCGTCTAGCCTCAACGATCACGGATGCATGTGATAAAAGATGCAAGAAAATTATAGTATGACCATGAAAGAAAAGACAAGATAGCCAGAGCGAAAGAAAATCATAAGAAGGAAAAAGGCTGAAAATCTCTGGCGTTGTAGTCCGAAAAAAACGCGTAAAGTGACCAAGCAATAAATGAAAGCAACGGTAAATTTTCAAAAAGCACATTCTTGAAAATCAAAAACGGTAATCACGCTCCCCATAAGAGTATAAAAGAAGGAGCAGTGATGTGTAAATCATCAAAAGCATTTAGAAAGCAACAAAACGCTCAGAAAGAAAGCAAAACCCAAACGCTCAGAAAAACAAAATACCCACTCGTCCAAACACGATGCCTGCTCCATCTTCCGTTTTCTTCGTCGAAGGTGCCAACCTTGGCAGGAGAAACCGTCTGGCGTACAGCATGGTCAACGAGCGTGCTGAAGAACTACCGAACGAGCTCGGCAGGATGCCACGCCTTGTCTTCGTCGACGAACTCTACTCGACGCGGTTCTTCATCACTCCCATGGAAGAGGTGTTCTTCCTAGAGGATCATGGCACTCTGAGGACATCCTTCTACGGATCGGCAAACTCCGTGATGTTCTTCATCTCTGAAAGGCTACAGGAGTTCAACCTGGAGTCCACTTGCCAAACTGTGGAGCAAGGCGCCTACTACCAGCTCTCAATGACGGCTCAGAGCATGCCCAGAATGACTCGGCTACCTCCAACTTGGCCAAAGGCACGACTGCTGGTGTGGAACTGCAGAGGAGTAGCAAGGCGTGCCCAAGAATTCTCGCGTACTTTGAGGGACTTGAAGAACCAGTACAAACCGAACATGGTTCTTCTGACGGAGACACAGTGGCAACCATGAGACGATCACGGTCTCATCCCACTCCGGCTCCCTCAAGCAAACCGGTTCGAGATTCCTGGCCAGAGCAACAAAGGCGGCATGTGGTTCTCGTGGAGCGACAGAGTCACGATCAACGTCAACAGCGATCCAAACAGCTTCCGTATCAACGTCGTTCCGAATCGTTAAATGTATTTTCTTTATTTTTATAAAAATATCCAAAAATCCATGTAATATTTCCCTTTGTACTTCCAATATTAGCAATATTAATAATATTTGTATTTCCCCTTATTATGGCATCATTTACCTCATATGTGTACGTTCTGCGACAGCTGGCGTCCCTCGACTGGATCCATAATGCACCAACTAAAATGATATAAAATAATAAACAACTGGAGCGAACTATGCAAACAACACACAAAGACTGCCCAACAAGACCTAACGCCCGCTCCGCTACCAAAATGAGACGCCCCGACCCGTAATTACCGTACGTGGTAAACACGTGCCGGAACTGTAGCAACTCTACCAACAAAGCAACTGCATACAGTGTACAAAACAATAAACTGGCCAACAGCCCAACAACAAAACTGAAAACCGGCCCTTCGGCCAACATGGGACTCGTCACCCGAACCCCGGGGACATCAACAACAACAACCATCCGGCCCAATGGCCCAATTACAACATATGCACAGTAGAAAACTCAACAATATGCACAGCGGAAGACTTATGACTCACATGACAACATATGCAAGGCCCAATGCAACTAATGGATCCGAGTCCTGTCCGAGGGTACGCTTCAGCTCGCCCTGTACGTTCCTGCACTACAAGCAACTCACCCTACGGGATGAAACCCCGCAGGCGAGAGGTGAGTCCGAAGTGCTCACCGACGAAAGATAAACAGAGATATATTCAACCGTAATACTTTCGAAGTATTACAACCATCAAACAGAAGAATTTAACACAAACAACACGACAGAGGAATCCAACACAAACATCACAACGGAGGAAACCAACACAAACAACACGACAGAGGAAACCAACACAAACATCACAACAGAGGAAACCAACACGATAGAGGAATCTTACTAAATCATATCAAAGCCAAGACCAAAAGAATACTTATTAATTTTTATTACCAATTTTATCTTCCGGGCCCGTCACTGGACAAGCTAGGGTCGTACCTGGTTATTAACTAATTCTGGATGCCAGGCCCAACCACAATCCGGGATCAACATCCCCATATCTCAAATCCAGGATCAACATCCCAATATCACAAATCCGGGATCAACATCCCAATATCACAAATCCGGGATCAACATCCCAATATCACAAATCCGGGGTCAACACCCAACCAACTAACCCACTGGCCATGACACCACAGAACTAGTCTCTAACCATCTAGTCGTACCACTACTTTCCAAGTGACTATTATACCATCATCTCAAATTCCAGTTCAAATCCATTACTCTTTCATCAATTACCCAATTTCTATTATCTCAGATTATCTCCACAGGCTCAATCTCTTATCTCAATCTCATGACACAAATTATTCAAAATTAACAGCTCAGCATTATTTCCAACACAATATACACAAGTCTATCACAATCCAACAGCAGCATCAATAATTCCACAGCAATCAGGTAACAGTCAATAATTATTCCAACAGATCAATCTAACAACAAAAATACACAAACAACAAAGATACACACACAGCATTACGGGCACATATCAAGGTTTATCCATCCTCACCTGATGTGTCTCTGAAATTGCTATCCGGTCAAATCCCGATACCCTATATGTACATATAGGAACACAATAATCACTTATAATGTGCAAACAAAGATAATTATGCATAATGCCGGTTTAGAAATCGTTATAGGGCTTGTCTTATATCCAATTTTTATTGTTTCCATAAATTTCTTTCATATGATGTTAACCTCTTTATTCAATATACTATCTATACTTAATTCCAAATTGAAACCGAAACCGAGTTTCCTGTCGATATTCTAATTATACTTAATGTTAAATTAAAACCGAATCCGAACGTTCATGCCGATATCCCGACCCATTAGTCGCTCGTGTCAAATACATATTTACGATTAGTACTATAGCTCATTAAATAATACAAAAGTTATCTAATATTTAATGGAATGAAATTCATACGTAATAATATAACAGATTAATATAAAATCTCTAGTGGTAAATAATGTATCCAGTAGTAGGTATATAGTATTCTGTCAAGCCAATAATACAAATCTTAATATTCTAAAAGTATAGTAAAACATACTTTGGTCATAGAATAAATTCCATCCAGTTATGTATTTATAATTAACTTATAATTTCATAATTAATTCCAAGATGGTGTTTCTTTTTTTTAATCTATAGATTAATTCATTTACCATTGTTTTTAATTTACAAATTAATTCATTAACCAATTGTAATATCACACGTCCATCGGGTCCGTTATTAGATTGTCAAAAGCATATGTGTCTCGGGAACATGGGCCTCCGCACGTTCGGCCCGTTTCCGAGTCCGTTGTGCAAACCGAGCCCAAACCCGAGCTCATGGTATAAATCGAGTCCAAGGAATTACCCAAAGATCGGTTTCCGGGCTCGCCGGAAAATTCCCGAGACTCGCCGGATTCCGGTCATCACTGTTCACGACAGACAAGACAACATCCATGAACTGCAGCTTCACTGCCCACTGAACCACGTCGTCAACAACGCCACAACAAACCACCATCGCCCATCCACCATCACTGGTCACTAACACAACAATCCAAGCGACGGCCATACCCGCTGCCGTTCACCGGTGTTCGGAGCCCCACCAAACGACGATGTCAACCACCTAAGGAATCAACACCCACACCCACAGCTGCAACGTCAACACCATCCAAGCGAACCAACACTCACAGCAACCCCACAATCGACGTCAAGCCCACACACAACAACCTCGCCAATCAACCAAACATAGACCAACCAACAACAAATCCAAACAAATCAGCCACGAACCTTGGCTAGAATAATAGAATGAAACCAAGAGAAGAGAGGGAGAGGTGCAGCCAAGACTTACCCGGCCTCGGTGTCGGCGCACCCACGGCGGCGGCGTCGTGAGTTGCAGGGGAGAGGGAGAGAAGACGAGAGACTGAGAGAGGGCGGAGGAAGATGGAGGAGGAGAAGATGAGAAGCAGGGGAAGAGGGTATGGTGGCTGCTATTTGGTAACAGGGGCGAGGAGGAAGGAGGAAGGGTGAGGGGGAAGCCGGTGGCGTCGCCTGACGGCGGCGGTGAAAGGGGAAGGGAGATGAAGGTGGTGGCAGAGGAAGTGGGGAAGAGGATAGGCGGCGATGGGAGGAGAGGAGGAAGAAAGGAGAGGGGAAGTCTGGGGCGGCGGCGATGGTGGGCAGAGAGGTGAGGGAGGGGTCAGTGAAGGGAGAGGCACCGATGGGCATGAGGAAATCGGGGGGAGGGGTGAAAATAAAGAAGAAGAAAAAGAAAAGAAGACAAAGAGATGTAGGAGACAACAAGTCACGGGAGAAAAGCAAGAAAAGAAAGAGGGGGTCCTGGCGGCTGAGGAAGAAAAAGATGGAGAAGAAAAGAAAAGAAAGGAGAAAAGAAAGGAAGGGAAGGAAAAGAAGAAAAGAAGAAGAGAGGTGGGGCCCGCGCGGCTGGGGAAAAACTGGGAGAGAGAAAGAAATGTAACCGGGAAAGAGGAAGAGAAAGGAAAGAGAAGGAAGAGTGGCCTCGGGGCAAGCCTCATTTGGCCGGTCCGGATTCTCGTGTTGGGATCTCGTAAACGCAGGGGTACTCCCGTCTTTTCGAATTTTCCGTCCCGAGTCCAAAGTTACAACTTGGGCTCGGAAAATCCGATTAATCCTCCTGAACGTCGTCCAAGTCTCGGAACTGGAAACCGAGGCTCGGTTAGTTAGGAAGATACTCCCGAGCGCGGGAAAATTCTCGGTTTCGAAAAACGACCCCCGATTTACCTTGAATTAGTTACCTAAGATTAATTCATTCGGTAAATCACTGTATAACGACTTTAACAGTCCTGGTAAAAATCCAAATTTTACCCGGGCTGTTACAGACAGGAAAAAGAATTTTTTGTTGATTCATGCCCAATTAATTTATGCATGTTAAAGTTAAAATACTATTTTTAATTATGTCAAAACGAGTATGAAATATAAATTTTCCATAACAAAATGCATTGCACATTTTCTTTATGTGGACTTGATATAGATAGGCCCAAGACCTGTAAGCTAGCCTAATTAATTGTTCGTGAAGCCCACGATCTCGAAGGCCTAGGCTCAAGAACGAAGCCCAAAATTGAAGACAAGGCCCGGATCCAATGAACCCAGAAGGGCCATCCTATCAGCTCGTGTGAATGGAATTCGAGCTTATTCGGGCGAAATCCGACCTTGACCAGTCACAACGCGGCACTTGACAAGATAAGGCACCCATTTTTGTCCATTAAACAATAACCAATATTTGTAATATAAAAGAGCAAAAATACGGCAGCTAAGAAAAAAAATCTCTCCCGCTCTCCCTGTGGCGAATCATTCCCTACTCAACATTCATCATCAATAAAAATCCTCTCAATTTGGGGCCTTTTTTCCCATTTTATTTTAGGACTAAAAATTAATTTTCTTCCTAATCTAACTAGGTGCCTATAACCTTTTACTTTGTTTACTTGGCTTAGTCTTTATTAGGCTTATCTACCATTTGGACTCTTAATTATTTAGTACACAAGTCCATCAATGTATCTCCACTTTCTAATATTATTAGTAAAGTTTTGCACTTCTTACCTTTCAGCAACTCACCAAAACAAGAGGAGGGTTGTTTTATTGTCCTCTTAGCTTATATATTATTCATTCTCTTTAACCAAATATCACTTAAATATAAAGCTTTTAGAAAACTCTAAATTTAAGAGCAATCAAGTATAAGGTAAAAATGAATTTTTTTCTTTGGCGGTTCATAGATTCATTTCTATTCAATTCTATAACTCTGTCGTCTTGTGAAATTAAAACAAAACCTGTTGGTCACAAATATAGTGAAGCAACCCACTATGCACATCCTGATGCACATTTAGTGTTACACTCTTCAATCAGATTTTGATTGGTATAAATAAAAATCTACGTACCAAGATATACATTGACTACCATTCCTTTGCACACCATGCAAACTGCTTGGATTCCAAGCTCTATTTATGATTCTATTGATGGCATTGCAAGGCAATTTTTATGGGCCAGGGGTGACCAATCAGATATTCATTTATTAAACTGAGAGGCGGTTGCTCGCCCAAGCTCGGAAGGTGGCTTGGGTATCCACTGCAATGGCAAGTTGGTTCAGGTGGTGGGATTTCTTTTTGATTTGATTAATAGGTGGGAAATTCTCCATTGGTTGAGTTCCTAATGGATTGGAAGATATGGTAGTCTCGGGTGTGATTGTGAATAGGCAGTGGGATTGTTCTGGCCTTCATGGTTTGTTGTCTTGGCATCGAGTTAGAGAGATCATGGTTGTTCCATTACCACAATTTTCTTTGTCTGATGATGTACTTTCATGGGTCTTTGCGAGCGATGGAATCTATTCGGTATAGCATGCATACCGGTGGATAACCTGGTTTGCAACCATGGATTGGAGGAGGCTGCCTTTGGTGATTGCCTGCTCCTGCTAATATGGATTGCTATGGGTCATGCTAGTTTCCCTTTATGCGTGGAGGATGAGGATTTTACTCGGTCAAGGGAAGTTTGGCATGGAATTGCTGTTGTATTGTAGCTCAAGGTGATTCCTTCTATTAGAGCTCCTTTTTTGATTGGTTTGATGGATATGCTCGGGGTCCTGGTGATCGGTGTCTGGTCTCTCTTATTGTTACATGTTGTTGCTGGACTCTTAACAGCGGGCCAATTATGAAAGACCAGCACCAGCACACGGGCCCATTCCACCTGCTCGTACAACAATGGGCCGTGGATTACAGCCTAAACGCAAACCTGATTTGTCAGCCACATTCCTTCCCCCTCAAAATTTCCTACTTCGATGGTATCCAACCCCATCTAGCCGAAGATAACCCGGACATGGTGACCAAAAATGAAAATACATAGATATCAATGAATTTAGATGGAAAGTGAAAAACCCTACAAAATTTCCAAGTGAACCACTGTATTCCTCTCCTACTTTGAACAAACCGCTTTTGAGAGCAACTATGAAGGGCAACTATCAAATTTCAGTATCTTTTGTCGAAATCAAATCTCAGTATCTAGTTCTATATCTTTATGGAAGTTAATACGTAGTTTTATCAAAAATCAGTTTAAATTTGTATTCGGTAACTTTACACGCTTTTCACAAAGTGTTTGGCCCCTGAAAGAAAAATACGTACGTTAATGGCATCCTATGCATAAGAAACATTATTACATCTTGTATATAAAGGATATATTGTAAGAATAGGAAGCTTTTACTTGTCTAGGATGGAATGTTAATCCCACCTTCTTCCCATCATCCCATGTCTCCCAAGATATGTTTGGTTCTCCCTAGCTATATTTGGTTCCGCCATCACTGGAATGCATCATTGGTTTTTTCTCGTTGTAATAATCACTTCTTGCGACACCGTCAGACTCTGGACATAATAACCAAGATCAAACGTGTGGACCATGGAGATACAGTATTTGGTTGCAACTGAGCCAGGCCCAAGTAGTCCATATGAAATGCACCGTGTCCAATCGGTAGAGGAGGGGATAATGGCTGCAAAAGTCCTAAAATTTTAGGCCAGATATCGTTTGAGTCCTAAAATTCGTTACTAGGCTAAATAAGTCCTAAATTTTTAATTACGAAGTCTATTTGAGTCCTAAAACTTTAATCTAGATCTCGTTTGAGTCCTAAAATTTATTGCTTGGCCAAACAAGTCCTAATCTTTAATGATAAGTCTATTTTTTTTGAACGGCTAATGATAAGTCTATTTGAGTCCTAAGTTAAATTTCCGTTAGTTAGAGCCGTCAATTTAAAAAAAAAAAATTGATATGCATCATAAAAACCATCGCATGTTACTAACAAAAACATAAGTAGGAGAGATATTCTATAGTATTTGGTCAAATATTTTGGATACTGAATTTATTTTTAGTTAACCCACAAGAAAATTATAACTAAATTTATGTTATTTTATTTTTACATGATAGTCTTTAAGTAAGTTTAATTTATATAAAAAAATAATTATAATTTTTCTTAATTGCAAGTTTTAAAATTTATCATAATTATGAAACATAGCCATAAGTTTGATATGGTTTAAAATAAAAAAAATTGTCAGGTGCGAAAAAAAATTATGCAGTACCTATACGGGTCCATAGCCATTATGGTCATTATGACCACATGTCAATAATTTTTTTTCAAATTAACGGCATTAATTAATAAAAATTAACTTAGGACTCAAATAGACTTCATAATTAAAGATTTAGGACTTGTTTGGCAAAATAACAAAAATTAGGACTCAAATGAGATCAGGCCTAAAATTTTAGGACTTGTTTAGTCAAATAACAAATTTTAGAACTTGAATGAGATCAGACCTAAAGTTTTAGGACTTTTGCAGTTAATATCCCCCTAGAGGAGTAGTACCAAACAAGAATATTGAAAAAATAATTGATTTAGAATATTATTATTTGGAAATCATGGATATCCATTACTCAATTCGGAATAGCCAGTTAAATAGTTATACTTATCCATAAACACCCAAATAATTCATAGCACGAAATTTTGATTGGATCAATGTCCATGAAATTGGATGAGATATAGTGACAATTGAAAACCCTCCCATATTCCATATCAATTGATTGACGATGTCTCATGTTTCATATCTTAGACAAGTTTCGTGAGAATGTTTCATGTCTTAGAGCACAAACAGAAGATGACAATGACGTGGAAGCCAGTGTTTAGTCTCCAAGATGACCTTTTGGCCTCCGAGTTTATAAGAGAATCTCCAAATATCATTTTGGGTTGACCGGACTGGTGGTATTTCTTTAAAGGAAGGGACCTCTGAGACTCTGCTCCATCAACTCCTTCGGTAAGTACCAGGCTTTATGAGATTCCTGTTTGTTGATAGAGATCCAATCCTACTACCAGATTGTCTACCACATTGAGGACTGAAAAATTGCTTGTTCTTGTATTTCAACTCACGTTTGATATCATAGGGCACAAACAAACAGGATGTTTCATATATCATCTGGAACAAGTACTACAATCTAAACAAGCTAGTACTGAAACGTGGGTTGAAATTATAAAACCTCTCAGAAACAAGTAAGAAATAGAACTAGTTCTAAAATCCGCGCCTGCTAAATACTTGAAACCATATTCGTGTTGTAATACTTGTGGAGCAACTCTAGATAATTAAGGAATACGGTGTAATATTGGCAGTTTTGCCAATATTTCCCTCTTCACCAACTTAAGAAGTATTGTACAGTACTATGAAGTAAATGAGAAATGCCCAGTTCCAAGTCCACATAGTAGCACTGGAAAAAATGGCAATTACGATAACGTATATGCCTAGATAAATTGCATTGGAAGTCCTACAATTGTTTTTTAGCACATCGAAACTTACGTTTTTGCATTGGAGTACTTGCTGCTCATGAATTATTAGACATGCAGGTGAGGACTAAATTATTTATTTTGAGCAATGCAAGGGACAGTCAACACTGCTCCCTTTCACGACACGTGTGCTGCAACCGTTACATTTTTTTAAAAAAAAACAAACTTGGTCTTAGAGATAATAGGTTTGTTAATGAAGATGAAGGAGAGGGAGAAGAAATGAGCAGCAGACACACTCCATTTTTATTCACATATCTATATTTCTTTTGTACACAATATATAGGAAACAAAAATGAGGGGAGGGGCTCTGTTAGGTAC
The DNA here is from genome assembly GCA_028386065.3 of Turnera subulata. NCBI lineage: Eukaryota > Viridiplantae > Streptophyta > Magnoliopsida > Malpighiales > Passifloraceae > Turnera > Turnera subulata. The sequence goes on from JAKUCV010005405.1 coordinate 20,971, forward strand.
AATGATATTCAACACGTTTTATAATACTCCCCATTGATTGTCATTGTGTATTGGATAGAATACGCTTAAGGAGAACTGCCTCATTAAAAAACCTTATCAAGAAAAACCCTGTGGGATAAAAACTTGGTGAAGGGAAAAAGAGTGCAGTGCGTATTCTACTCCCCCTCATTTTGGCCTCTTTTGATTTCTTGATGTCGTTGCACGCCAATCGTCCTTGTCAACTCCTGGTGATGTGTGTTTTGTCCGATCACTTTTGATACACCATTACTTTAATTGGACAATGTAGGCAGCACTATCTCCATTATTTTTGTTGGAGAATCATTCTTGTCATATTGCTTTTGTGGTCCCGATGATATAGCAATTTCATGTGTGAAATTATAACAGATGTCCGTCTGTGCATTATGTGGATCAAATAAAGGACCTGCATCTGCAAAACTAACTAAATTCTTTACGGGCTTACAAAGTTAATTTAAAACCACATCTATTCTATCCCAAAGATAAGAATAGAGTCATATCTTGCCAATAGACTTATGGCAAAAGCTTCGGGCTTCATGTTACTAGCAATATAAAGGGTACTTCATGACCAATCTAATTCTTTATGAGATTTTTCATCTCAAAACATAGCACGGTATTTGGAAGCTTCTTCAGGAGTTCCGTTAATATTTAAATCACAAAAAAACATATAAATATGAATTATCAATATAAGCAAAAATTCATGCATGTACTTTATACGATGCATACTCAAATTGGTTTAAATCATGTAAAGATCAAATTAGCTTAATTTTTGTATATTCCCGAGAATTAGTTGCTTCAAGCAACTTGAATCCTTCAGGGATTCTCATGAATATGTCATGACTTATGGATCCGTAAAAAAATATAGGCTGTAATAGCATCCATTTGATGCATTTCTAATACTTTTCATATAATGCCAGACTTATCAATAATAATTGCATCCACCACAGGGGAGTATATCTTCTCACATTTAATATCAGGTCGTTGGGTGAAAACTTGTGCTATAAACCATGCTTTATATCTTACCATTTATTTTTCTTTTCGCATAAATACCCATTTTATGACCGATTTTACACCTATCTGGTGTACGGACTACAAGTCTGAAAAATATCTCGCTTCACAAGCGAGTCTAATACAGCCTTAATTATGTCTTCTCTATTTTGACCAATCATTCTGTGCCTACATTCACCAATGTAGGTTCATGATCCTCATTTTTATTTAGCGCTATATTATAAATAAAACAAGTATTTCGTCAACGGTTATTTCACGTCGGTTCTATCTTATTTCTGACACTATAATTGAGATCTCATCATACTCATTTATTTCAGGTACCTGAGTTACTTCTGGAACTTTATCAATTTGTGTCAGAAAACCTCTTCTGGAGGATTTTCCTCTGCATGAGGACTTTTAATTCAAGCCTCTACTGGAGGCCTTATTTCCTTACTGGGGCCATCTTATCACTTTGCTCCTTTATTCTCTATCGAGAATTTCTTTTCTTTTGGAACCGAGTATAATCTATAGATTCATTTGCATACTTACATTGTTCTTCAGGAACATCAATCTAAACAGGAGCATTTGCAGCTGGTATATGGTCACACTTAATTTAAATGTGTCTGGCAATTACATATCAATTTTCCTGTAAATGAATCATCTTTTGAACTTCAGGTTCATACTAATTTATTCGAGGATCAAAAACTAGACATTGATAAATCATTTCAATAATCTCTTGATCCAGCTGCTTATTACCTCCCCCTGATGTTGGGTAAAACATCAGATTAATAAGCAAATCTTACAATAAATGAATCTCCAATCTCATATCATAGGTTTCAATTACTCTTGTAACTTATGGAGATTCATACCCAACGTAGATTCCTAATCTTCTTTAAGAGACCATTTCACAACCCTGTGGTGGAGCATAATATACTAAATAACCGATGGTCCGAAGATGGGAGATACTAAGTATGTGACTATTAATCAATTAAATGGGGGGATCTTATAACATCATGTTGGCTTGATGCACTCAAGTATTGCTGCATATAAAATACCATTTTCTCAAACAGTAATATTTCATCAATAGTCCTGAAATCAATTATCAATGTTCCCCCAGATCTGTTTGGGTTTATTTTCAATGATATACATTATCCATTGAAGAAATATACCAGCATTATCTAGACATATAGTCTAGTAACAAAAGTAGGGACATATACCTGCAAGTGGCTTAATTATTAAATTAGTGCGCACAATGCCAACTTGCTTTACACAATAGACCATCTAGTCGATGCATCGTAAAAATTATCTAGATGGTTAACACCGCGGATTTATCAGTCCGCGTTTATATCCCTGAACTATTCTCAAACTTGCTGGTGATACTAGGCCATTCTCATCTTAGGAAGGCCGTATAATAACTTTCGCAGCAAACAAACTCATAGAAATTCATTGATTGTAAAACTTATGGTTTTTCAATAAATGATCCAATAAATTTCGTGCATCATTATTGACCCGGGATGGCCCAACCGGTCATGCCAAACAATAAGTCCATGTACCAACTTCAAGTTGGTGCCAGCTTCATGCTGGATAACTTAGAAAAATTATTTATCAGCTTCTGGCTGGTGCATACTAGCTATAGATTACATATCTATCAGCCAACTTCTAGTTGGTCTCAGCTTCAGGCTGTATAAACTTGTGTATTTAAACATTTAAAATTTTTAGCTTCAGGCTAGAGCATTTCAGTTTCTGGCTTGATATGTTAAGTTTCGATTACTCAACTGCTAGCTTCAGGCTAGCTATATATGTGCCAATTTTAGGCTTATTTCTGTCACTCATGTCAAAAAAAAAACAGATCAGAATTATTGGACAATAATTAAAAAAGATCAGAATTAAAGTAGTGGCAAACTTTTCCAAAAGCAAAACATCGAAGATTGAAAAGCTTTCGAGTTTACTGACAAATAATGCAAAGTTTTAATTATCGAAAAATCTTCTGGATCTTTTCGGAGACAGAAAAAGGGTCCACATTTGAAAAACTGACACCTAGCTGTCTAATCTCAGACTATAAGAAGGGGAGGCGGTTGAGACAGGAAGATGCAGAAAACTCAGAAAAATCAACAAGACAAGAAAAATGCCTTCTCCAGCTATTGTTTTCTTTGTTGAGGGTGCCTCTCTAGGAAGAAGAAATAAGTTAGCTTATAGCATGGTGAATGGGCAGCAAGAGGAATTACCGAATGATCTGGCGAGAATTCCTCGTTTAGTGTTTGTTGATGAACTATATTCATCTAGGTTCTTTGTAACTCCTATGGAAGAAACATTCTTCCTAGAGGACCAAAGCAATCTAAGGGCTTCCTTTTATGGCTCGGCTAATTCTATTATGTTTTTCATATCTAATAGACTGTAGGATTTTCAGCTAGAGCCTTCATGTCAAATTTTAAATCAAAGCAGTTATTATCAGGTTTCCATGATGGCTCGGAGCGTCCCAAGGGTGACTGGGTTACCACCTACATGGCCTAAGGTACGACTTTTACTGTGGAATTGCAGGGGTGTAGCAAGAAGGTCTCAAGACTTTGTGCGTACCTTAAGGGATCTGAAGAATCAGTACAAGCCTAACATGGTACTGATTACTGAGACTTTGTGGCAAGCAGGAGAGAATCATGGTGTGATTCCACTTCGTTTTCCTCCAACGAATCGGTTTGAGATACTTGGAGAAAACAACAGGGGTGGTATGTGGTTCTCTTGGAACGACAGTGTTAGGGTCAACATTAATAGTGAGGCTCAGAGTTTCAAGGTTAATGTTGAACCCAACAGATAGATTACTGTTTAAACATATGTATGAGAACCATTCTTCTTTGAATGTTCTCCAGTTATGTATCCCTTTATGCAATAATAATATGCATGTTTGCTTTGAGTCTTTTCTATTTATTATCTCATTTACACCCACAGGCACAAATAATTATACTGTTTTATTCGCTTCAGGGAATAGATCAGAGTCAATTCATCGGGATCCATAATAATTCATTTTTTTACTAGGGGTGTCTGTACTCTTCAAGAATATATGCTCTTCCAGAGCGTAAATATACGATCTTCTAGATCATATTTAAAACATGTGTTCTTCAGGAACATATTCGGATTTATGCTCTTCTGGAGCGTGTTAATCTTTTTCTCATTTCGAGATGTCATAATATGTTATATTGACATCCACACATATAATTCTCCCCCTGTGGATGTCAATTTTGCATTGTCTTCGAGACTAATGCTTGAGGCATTATTCTAGAAACAATTATAAAGTACTGAAAAGTAAATAAAATAAATTGCAATGCGTAATAATTTAAACTGAACATAAAATAATTTGAATATAAAATGAATTGCTCCTTCACGATAAGCAAGTATAATATCCACCTTCTGGTGGTTATGTAATTTCCATCTTCTGGTGGTAATAGTGTTTATTTTCGATTTTCCTTTGAAGGATCTTCAGGATCTTTTGAACGGTAAGACTTCTAGTCTTCGTTGTATTTTCTTTTATTGAGTCTCCTGGACTCTTATATTTAGTCTTCCAGACTATTATCATGTAAATTCCTGTCCGCATTCAATACCCATAATAAATTTCTTCTGGAAATTATAAGGGTCTTGAATGACATAATTTAAAGAAAATTAAAGACTAAAATGAAAGAAATAAAATGGGCATTTCGTTAATTAGCCCAATGAAGAATCAAATAACCGAAAAATTGAAAGCAATGGGCTTTTCATAAATTAGCCCAATTAAAATAAATGACTAAAATTAAATGCAATGGGCCTTTTATAAATTAGCCCAATAATAATTAAATTATCGCAAAGTAAATGCGATGGGCCTTATACGAGCCCAATAGAAATGTAAATAACAGAATATTAAAATATAATGGGCCTAATATGAGCCCACGCTTAATATAAATGAAAAATAATAAAATAAATACAATAGCCTTCCGGACTTGTCGGGAAAAATTTCGAGACACTGAATTCCGGCCAAACACTTCCGAGCTTGCCGGGAAAATCCCAAGGTATCGGATTCCAGCCAAACAATTTTGGGCTTGCCGGGAAAATCCCGAGATGCAAAATTTCGGCAATATAAATTTTTCTTTTTTCTTTTTCTTTTCCTTTTCTTTTCTCTCTTTTTTTTCTTTTTTTTTTTTTTTTTATTGGGCTGAACAGTGTCGGCCCAGGTAAAGCCCAGGCCTGCCAGAGTCCAACCTAGCCCGGCCAAGCCCAGCCCATTCCAGCCCAGCCCGCGGGTCAAAACCAGACCTAGGCCACAGACCCGTTCATATCCGGGTCGGGGTCGTCTTCAACCTTGAGCTGCGGCGCGCGACGAGCGGCAAGGACGATCGGGAGAGGCGCGCGGTGACGGCTGGGACGAGACTGCACGAGCGGGGGATGAAGGCGGCCATGGCATGGTGGCGTCGCGACCGGTGATGCTGCGACGGCGACGGAGGACAGTTCGGCTACACTGTCGTCGCCGCGTGGAGGCTGAGCGGGGCTGCGCAGGTGGTGCAGCAAGACGACGCGAGGGTAAGACGACGGTAGTAGGCGGCTGCAGGTGAGACGCGGCATCGCAGGCCAGAAGGATCCGACGAGGAGACCCGACTGGGAGGGGAGGATCCGACGGGTTGCTCGTCGGGTTTTCTCCTCTTGGCGGCGCGTCCGGCGGCGGCAGAGGGCAGGGAAGGCGTCGGTCGGTAGGCGAAGGCGAGAGGAGGGCCATGGTAGTGGCGGTGACGCGAGAAACGACACGGATCCGTTCGCCATGAACAGTAACATGAGGGAGCAAACAAGGTGATAATACTGTTCCTCTCCCTTCTCCTTTCTTTCGTTTTTTTTTTCTTTCTTGCGTGTATTTTCTTTTCTTTGGGTAGAGCAAATCGTTGCTGATAACTTCTTAGAAATAATAGGTTTGTTAATGAAGATGAAGGAGAGAAAGAAGAAAATGAGCAGCAGACACACTCCATTTTTATTCACATATCTGTATTTATGTTGTACACAATATATAGGAAACAAAAATGGGGAGAGGGGCTCTATTAGGTACAATGATATTCAACACGTTTTATAACACTGGGCTCTTTTTCTGACAATTTCACTCTCACAAACCAGGTTTACTGTCTTTTTATTGAAACTGAGAATCATTTGCAACTTATTATTGAGAGATAAAAATTTACTCTTTTGAGTTGGATCATGATATGGAAATTTGCCAACAAATTGAACAATCAAACCAAAAAGCTTAACAGGCCAGCGTAGAAAATTAGACTACCAATTTAATGATTAAAAGCAAAACCACTTCTGGAGAGACAGGGTGTTTCGACAAATGCAAAAAACATATGTTGTGCATATATAAACACAACATTACTGTTTTTTAGTAAAATTGCTCTAAGTAAGAACCTTGATGTCAGTCATAATTGAAAATAAAAGTAAGCCATAACCTTTTAATGGTGGGTTTATTACGACTCAAACCCGTCAATGTAAGATGGTCTGTGCTGTTGCATAGTTGAAAGATGAAAAGTTTTGTTTCACATGTGGGGATTTGATATATTTTCTTTTTTATAATAGGGGATTTGATTCTCAAGTCTTCTCCATCATCTGAAACGGTCCAGTAAAATTTCTTGTACCGTACACGATTACAAGTTCGTGTGATATGATTTTAAGTATGCGTGTCATAAAGGTAGCAGGCGTGTAAATCTCAGCTAATTACAAATGTTCTAACTGAATCTCGGAAGATATATAATGTTTTTTCGTCCATCTATTTATGTTAAGGGAGGGAAATAGATCGGAAGGGAAGGGCTAGGAATGGTGAGGTGGGAAAAATTTAACATTAACTTGTTTGGATATATTCATTAAAGAGAAAGAAGGGGAATGGGTGGTAATATTTTCAAATTGTATAGATATTTTTATTTATAAATTATTTTTTAAGATATACGAGGATAATTATGAAATTTTAAGTCATCATATAGTTTTAAAATTTCCTTCCTCTTCATTCCCCACCAAATCGGCGGGAGACATTTTGAGAGAAATAGACGGGAATGAAGGTTAAAAAATTCTCATTCCCCTCAATTAACTTCTTTTCCCAAATTTCAAATTTCAAAAAAAAACTTATTTTCCCAAATAATGTTAAATTAAAAATTCTTTTTCATTTTTCTCCTTTTCTTTTCCTTCCCCTCCATTCTTCATCTCTCCTTTCCTTTTCTTTCCCCTCCATTCATCACGTATCCAAACAAGCTGTTGGAGACTTCAAGATATATAGGAATATAATTTATATATCAATTTATATTAGAGACATCCATATATAGGAATATGATTAAGCCATAGAAGTTTTGTATCAACATTATGTGCAAATATATTTGTTTATTAAAATATTAATTAATAACTAGTTATTACTTTTTCCCGAAATGAAGTATTAACAACAACAGAATGGATATTTTGTACACATGTATATGACTCTAGTTGCAATAAACTACAATGAATTAAACGTGCCATCACTATAAGGACCACTATGTCCAACTAAATTTATTAGAATGTCGGTGGTTGCTGTTGTTTGCGAGAAATCCCTCAAAGAATCCCCTGAAGAAATGCCTTGCTCCTCCTGTTGATCCGGCTTGCTTGTTGCTTGTGCTTGTCCAGTTTTTTCATCATGTTGAGGAAGAAGCTCCTTGCTTGTGCTGATCCAGTGAGTGAAGAGATCCAGTGAGTGAAGAGGTCGGGTCTGTCCATTTCCGACTCCATCTACCCATGTCTTGCAAAAGCAGAATATCAGTATACATTGGATTTTAGATTTTTTTTTTTGTTTTTTTCTAGAATTTTATATGCCAAATTTTCTGTTTTTCTAGAATTTTCGGTTCAGAGATTACTTTTGTGGTGAAAATTCTAGAAAAAACAAAAAAACTGGCATACACCAAACTTTTTCCATGTAGCTTAGAGACAACTCCCAAAACATTTCTTCGTAGGAAAAGCACAACCAGATATTCGGACAGAAGAGAGGAGAACACAACTTAGTTACAGATCTGGGAAAGCAAAAATAAATCTTAAAAACTAAGGGAAAAAATAAGAATATTTGTGGGAAAAGTTAAGAGGGGGAAGACTATTTTATTCTTTGCATTTGGTGGGAGGGGAAGAAGAGAGAAGGGAGAAGATGCGGCCAAAAAAGGAGAGAGGAGCTGGGGCGGACGAGTGATTTAGGGTATGTGGATGCAACGAGATATTTGGAATTTAAAAAGGATTAGATTTTGAATCCAACGGATCTTAACAATTGAGGTTTTCAATCTAACGGTTGGTATCATGCCTATCTGACCAGGAGATGCACCTTACTTTTCAAGTCAAAAGGTTTTGGTAGGTTTTGACTCGTTTGACTACATGGCTTCAATCGACGGATATTATGGGTTCACCTCTTTACATCTAACGGTCTTCATATTGTGTCTATCTGACACCACGGACCACTTGAAGCTTTCAGTTTGGAAGTTTGGATTTCGGAGTATGGGCCATGGCCTTATATTGGCAAGACTATCGGAAAATGCTCCTTTTTTAAAAAAATCTTTTTTTCTCCCCGTGGTACTAAATTGCCTTGGTGCCCAAAAAATAAAATTTCTAAACTAAGGCCTAATGATTTTTTTTATACAATTAAGGCCTAATGATATTTTTTGAGGAATTAAGGCCTAATGATATTGAAGCAACGGGATCAGTACTAAATTCATTGGAAAGATATGTTTTTTAATTTGTACAACAACAATAATTGTTAAGGTTGAAAATTTTAAAATTTATAAGATTATAAGTTTTTAATTTACATACAAATAATAGTTGTCAAAACAGAAAAGATAATTTTTTTAATTAATAGAAAAAATAATTTTCTGTTGATTCATGCCCAATTAATTTATGCATGTTTAAGTTTAAATACTATTTTTTATTATGCCAAGATGAGTGTTAAATACAATTTTTTCTTAACAAATTGCGTTGCGGATTTCACTATGTGGACTTGATATAGATAGGCCCAAGGCCTCTAAGCTAGCCCAATTGTTCTTGAAGTCCAACACCTCGAAGGCCTAGCTCGAGAATGAAGCCAAAATTGAAGACAAAGCCCAATCAAATGAATCCAGAAGGCCCATTCTACCAGCTCGTGTGAAGGAAATCCGAGCTTATCCGGACGAAATCCAACATTGACCACTCACAACGTGACACCTAGCAAGATAAGGCGTTCATTTTTGTCCATTAGATAGTAATCAATATTTGTAATATAGAAGCCCAAAACTAGGACAACAAAGAAAAATAATCTCTCTCTCCCCGAATCGTTCTTAACTCAACATTCATCATTAATAAAGTTCCTCTTAATTTGGGTTTCTTAGGTTTCATTTTTTTTCAAGATTATAAATTTGTCCTTTTAATTTGTTTGTTTGGGCTTAGTATTTTAGCTCTTAATTATTTAGTACACAAGTCTATTGTATCTCTATTTTTTAATATTATTACTAAAGTTTTGCTCTTCTCACTTTTCAGCAACTCACCTAAGTAATAGGAAACTTGTTTTATTGTCTTCTTAGCTTATATATTATCCATTCTCTTTTAACCTAATATCACTTTGATATATAACGTTTTTAAAATTCTAAAGTTAAGAGCAATCGAATGTAAGGTAAAAATGAGTGTTTTTTCTTGATGACACAAAAATTTAAACAAATAACAATGTCTTCAATCTAACCACATAAATAGTAATGTCAAACAACAATTGTAACAGCCCGGGTAAAATTTTGGATTTTTATCGGGACTGTAGAAGTCGTTTTACCGTGATTTACTATTGAATTAATCTTGGGTAATTAATTCAAGGTAAATCGGGGGTCGTTTTTTTCGAAACCGAGGGTTTTCCAGCGCTCGTGATTTTCCCGCGGATTTTTTCGAACCTAAGTTGGTATTTTTCGGGTTTCGGAATTTCTCGGAAAATCACACCGGAAAATAACTAAGGAGGTATCGGTTATTTTCTGGTCCGGATCGGACTCGCCCGTAATACGGACGAATCGCATTATTGATTGTTCACATGGGTAATAGTAAAAAAAAAAAACACAACCAGCTTAAAACTGGTGGAGAAGGAGAAGAGGAGGAGCAGGAGTCACAGCCACCGCCGAGCCGGACCCCCTCCCCTGCACCTCCACCTGCTCTCGTCGTTGCGACCGCCTGCGGTGACCGCCGCCCCGAAGCGTCGCCTTGCTGCAGCCAACGACCGCCCGTCTTCTCCTTCTCCTCGTTGTCGCTTCAGCCACCGCCGACGTTTCCTACCGCCGCCACCTAGCTTCCTTCGCCGCCCTTCAGCTCACGCCGTGCCGCCTGCAGCCCGCAGCTGTCGCCTCGCATCGTCGCACCGTGTCGTCACCGGGCCGATTGCGTCGCCGTCGCCTTGCAAGGTGAGCTGGGAAGGAGATGACCCGTATGGGTCATGGTTAGGCGGGTTGACCCGCGTCTGGTGGGCGTGGGTAAGTGGACTTGGGCTTTTGGTTGGGCTGATCCTTTGGGTTTAGCCTTGGGTTGGGTTGGTATTTTGGATGGGCTGGACTGTGGGTTTCGGCCCAATTCGTTTTAATTAAATTAAAAAAAACGGTACACATACAATTATACTTGTGAATTATAGTTTCTGGAAAAAAAATATATGGCTATAAACTGTATAAATTAAATAAAAATTAAGTTGAGTTTTCTGGAAATATATGAATGGTATGCCTGAGTAATATTTTCGGAAATAAATTATTATGATGAAAAAATTTGGAGATGTATTATATCTTTAGAAATCAAATATGTATACCTATATTACTTTCAGAAAAATATGTTTATATGATTAAATCTTCTGGAAAAAAAGAATACAAATGGCATATGCTTACCTTAATATGTATATTTTTGATAAATAATAATTTTCCAGACATATATAAATATTTATATTTAAATTTAATTTATGTTACTAGAAAAAAATAATGAATATAACATGATTTCGAGAATCAAGATTAAATGACATAATGAATGTATTTTCTGGAGTATATATTTTGTTAGGTATTTATTATGGTGATACTTTTATCTTATGGAAAAGAATATTCGATTTGGTAAACAAAAATAATAATTATTTTCAAGGAGATTATTTCGGAAAAAAAAAAAGAATTAATAACGGTAAAAGATGATAATAAAGAATATAAATCGGGATGGGTATAATTCGCAGTATTGGCATCATAGTATACCGATTATGTGCATTTATGTGAGTGTATATGGTTTTGTTGTATAGGTTCGGATATCGGGCAGTTTCCCGAGGAGCCGGCGTCGGACCGGACATTGTTTTCCGAAGTTGAGTAATCGGCCAAGGTGAGGATGGATAACCCTTGATATGTGCCCGTAATACTGTGTTTGATTTGTTGCTTGATTGAATTACTGAGATGACTACTGTTGGTTGATTGACTGCTATGAAGTTGTCGTTGTTGTTGATATTAGACTGTGATATTGGGTTTGCGATATTGTGTCGAGAATAATGATGAACTGGTCAATGTGGATAATTGTGTGTTTTGTTGTTTGAATGAACTACTGAGAGGGTCATTGTCGGATATTTGACTGTTATGGTTTTTGATGTTGCTGTTGATGGACTGTGCTATTGGACGTGTGAATATTGTGATGAACTGTACATTGTGAATAATTGGTGTTATATGTACTGTTGATGGATATTTGGTAATATGGAATTGTATTGGGTACTTGGCTGCTATGGTTATTGTTGTTGTTGTTGCTATGATGTTGATTTGCTTGATTGAACTATTGTATAACTGTTGTTGGTTTACTGGATACTGTGTTGTGTTTGATGTTGGACTGTGAGTAATTGATGTTATGAACTGTTGATGGAATGGTCTGTTGTGTAACTTGAGCTAATAGGAAATTGGATAATTGTTTGACTGTTATGGATATTGTGATTGCTGACGGTAGACAGTGTGGTGATTGGAAAATTGGAATAAACTATTGACTGTGG
>JAKUCV010005407.1:16763-29438 GCA_028386065.3 Turnera subulata
CTATTTGCAAGTTGCAAAAAACCACTACAGTTTCTGCAGAGACACACACCCAGCAACCAGATAGATAAGAGTCTCTCTCCGCTTTCCCTTTTTTCAATTCCATTCTAATAGTTTCACTGCAAAACTCAATATTTCTGTCAATGGCAGCTGCTTTACTAGAACCACCACCCACATTCTTGAACTTCAACCGCCACCACCACACTTCATTTCCAAGAACATCTCACTCACTCAAGCTACAAAAGAATCTCCCTTCCTGTCTTCCTGCTTCAATTACTCCCCAAACTCAAGAACAAGAACCAGCTGCCTTGCCTGAGCCCGAAACAGGGAGTGTTCCCGACCGGTCCAGGGACCGCCGGAGGGTGGTGAAGGTGGCCTGGGAGAAGCTGCTGCGGTGGTCCCGCTCTTGGCGGTCCAGGAACCAGACCCCTGACGTTCTTCAACGAACCAACAAGGTTTCTTCTCTTTCTTATTGTAAAAGAATTAAACTTTTTTTTTTTGTCTTTGTATGCTTTTTGTCGTTTTAAATAAGAAATTGGGTTGTTGTGTATTATTGTAGGTAGTGGTGCTTGGAGGAGGTTCTTTTGGTACGGCAATGGCGGCCCATGTTGCCAGTAGAAAGCCTGATTTGCAGGTTCACATGCTTCTACGTGACCCTTTAATATGTCAATCTGTAAATGACCACCACTGTAATTGGTAGGTAGTTGATTGTATCATTACATTTTTGCAGTATTGAGTTATTTGGTGTTACTACTTTGGCTTTGTAATTGTCTGTGTTTTTTTCCTCTGTCTTCATTCGTTCCTCACAGCAAATACTTCCCAAAACATGTGTTACCCAATAATGTGATTGCCACAACGGACGCCAAGACTGCTTTATTTGGAGCTGACTATTGCCTTCACGCAGTGCCTGTGCAGGTCTCTTCATTTCTCTTTTGCATCCCATTCTGCTGAAAAATTGTGCATAAAGATCGTTATTTGATACCATTGAGCTGCAGCTCAAGTGGTACTAAGGTCATCTTCAGGAAGGTCTCGAGTTCGAGTCCCAGTTGTAGCCTCTAAAACCAAAAAGGGAAAGTCGTTATTTGATGTCATGGTTATATATGGTTTATGAACCTTTGGTCTTTTGTTACAGTTCAGCTCATTGTTTCTTGAGGGAATTGCGGAATATGTTGATCCAGGCTTGCCTTTCATATCCCTTAGTAAAGGACTAGAGCTGAATACATTGAGGATGATGTCCCAAATTATTCCTCAAGCATTGAAGAATCCGCGCCAACCATTTGTTGCACTGTCAGGGCCTTCTTTTGCGTTGGAATTGATGAACAAGTTACCAACAGGTGACATTGACTGTACCTTCTGAAATGATGCTTTTGGGCTTTCTTTGTTTGGATTTTGGAAACTATGTATGATTCTACTCTTTTCTCCTGCAGCAATGGTGGTGGCCTCAAAGGATAAGAGATTAGCTAATTCTGCTCAGCAACTACTGGCTTCTTCCCATTTAAGAATCAGCACTTCAAGGTACATAGATCCCCTGCTACTTTGAGTTGCACTTAATACTAAACACTGTCATACACTATAAACCTCCTCTGTAATCCTCTCTTGCAAAGTACAGTGTTTCAATTCGGATACTCTACAATCTACATTGTCTTCTCTTCTCCCTAGAACATTGCACTAGAAGCTGTAATGTTAACTAAAGTGGAAACACTATTCACCATATCTAGTGCATATGCGCAGCTTGTAACCTCTGACAGTTGCAGTGACGTTACAGGGGTAGAAATTGCAGGAGCCCTGAAAAATGTACTTGCTATAGCAGCTGGGATTGTTGAAGGAATGAACCTTGGGAATAACTCTATGGCAGCTCTTGTTGCACAAGGTTGTTCTGAGATTCGGTGGCTAGCTACCAAGGTGTTTTACTCTTTTCTTTTTCCAAAGATTTTTGTTTTCCAGACGACAATGTTAGTTGTCCTGCTTCTATTGTTCAACATTTAGAATATATCAAGGAAAACAAAAATTTCTAGTAACTTCTACATTGATTTTAATATCTGCAAGAAGCAACAAGCACTACTTTAGCGGTTACTGATACCTTATGAATTAATTATGTAATTTAATCTAAGTGGCCAAATCAAAGGTTGTAGAATCATTTTAATTGCGGCCTAGTACTGTATAGTGTGCATCACCAGTATATAGTACCCTCTTGTATAAGTAGCTCGTGTTGATGGAAAGTCTGTGGCTGGAGGTTATATCAGGCGGAAATATTAACTTTGTTTTCGATTCTGCTTGCTGCGTTTCTCCCTGTTCCCCATGGGAGAATGGTCAGTCCTCTTAGCCCATTGTCTTTGTCTCATTATAATAGCTCTTTGTTTTTGCGGCATCCCATCTCTGTTAACTTCTTCTGATCATTCATCTCTTTGGTTATATCTTCTCAGGTTTGAAAACTAACATTTCCTGTGGCTGATATCTGACTTTATTCTTAGCTATAGTTTCTAATGGTTAATCTAGCTACTTTCTTATTGTATATTACTGCTCTGTATAATTGCTCCTGCAATTTGTTTCTCGCAAATGGTCCCATGGTTGTTTGAATAGTCATCTCACAATTTTTCTTGTCTTTCATTCGTGAAGATGGGTGCCAAACCTGCAACAATTACTGGCTTGTCTGGAACTGGAGACATTATGCTTACATGCTTTGTTAATCTTTCAAGAAATAGAACAGTTGGAGTACGCCTTGGATCAGGGGAGAAGCTTGATGATATCCTGAGTTCCATGAATCAGGTTGCTTGTCAATATTTTTGGATACGATCTTAGCAATTAACTCTCAATGTTTGCTGATCAATGTGCTTGTAATGGCTGTGTTCTGCAGGTGGCAGAAGGTGTATCAACTGCTGGTGCTGTTATTGCACTAGCTCAGAAATATAAGGTCAAGATGCCTGTTTTGACAGCAGTTGCTCGGATCATAGATAATGAACTGACACCAAAAAAAGCAGTTCTTGAATTGATGAATCTCCCTCAGGTCATATCATTATGTGGTTTAGCAATAGGCTCTTCATTTTTTCTAACTTTTTCTTATTGAATTGCTTTTGATTCCATTGGCAAACTGTTTTGAAGTTCTATCTTTTTGTTTGTAGGTTGAAGAAGTGTGAGCCGGGATATGCCAGGANTGGATGGTTTTGAAGAATAAGATGGATTTTCAACAGTCAAAGGGATCATAACCAGAGAATTTTGAGTAGGTGGTTCACACTATGAGCCATGCTCATTTTGGTAATCCACCCAAAACCAGAACCATTCGGATATGACCCATTTTCATCCATGCCAACTCCAGGACAGTGCAAGTCTGTGTTAGCAACAAGTCATTACCAAAGTAGGTTCCTGCTTGTCTAATCTCTCATTCTTTTTCTTTGGTTCCCTTCTTAATATTCGACCCAGGTCTGAAGCTGATTATTCTAGAATCAGACATTGTCAGACCTATTATTAGGGTCGGTGCTATCAACTTTGCATATTCCATACACAAGGCAAGAATTGGACCCAAAATCTTGTTTAAGGGACAATGAACTCTTTACTATTCAAGCAAACATCCAATGTTTCTAATATCTCATTCTTCCCCGCAAAAGATATCAAAAGTTTTGTCCATTGGGCTCATCCTATGGTCAGCTTGTTCATTTTTTTAGTCAATGGAGGCTAAGCACTATGAACAGATGTTTATTCCAAATTTGACGGAGGACGCAAATCGAGCTTAGTTTTTGCGCTGTTTCCACATCATTTTCAACCAATCAACGTTAAATAGTTGAAACATACTAAAAGAAACAAAAACAAGAAACAAAAAGAAGTGGGTCAATCCATATCCAGCAAGCAATAATATAAAAGCAGAACAAAAGGTTCTGACAACAGTAGCGTTGAGATTATTCCTATCAAAGAATCCGTCCAATGGTATCAACCATAGCATCACACGCATGGAGCTTGACAGTGAAGCTACAGAAACACCCTGCAACTTTACGGCCAAGACTTAAAGTTGTACTAATAAATAGCCAAGAAAAAAAGATTCATGATCAGGTCTCATCAGTTCTGTTCTCCCTCCCTACAGTGTCATCCTTCCATGTCCTTTTGTTCTTGTCCCTTGCTTCTTGTCCTTGTCCTATGAAAGAAAAAAGATTTAAGATTTTCTTGTTGTGACTATAATAGAAAATTAAGTTAATAAGATCACCATCAAAACATGTGCAGTGAAACTCCTTAATATCCTTGTTCTTGTCATCATTCAACTGTAGACTCATTGATGACTCACCAGACAAACAAAGCTATCTCCATGATATAATTTTTAATGACACTTTACTTTTCCATGATACCTTCCTTTTTGTACTCTTTCTCATACCCAATCAACATCAGTTCCCTTAGTGCCCCCCATTATGGTCTTGAAGATTAGTTCGCTTGTCTGATTCTCGTTGTTTGATGTTTATGTTGACTGGTTTCGGTTGTGGGGTCAAGACATAATCTTATTTTGCTCCTCAGAGGTTAGTGTTTCTGTGTTATGATTACAGCTTAACCTGACAAGACTGTGGATTCTGCCTCCGTATCTGGTATTTTGTAATAACTAGAATTCCTTGTCTGTTAACTATCTTTGATGTACATGTTCTTTCTCATGGCTCTGTTGCTGGTGGAAGGTTACAAATATGTGTACTGGTTTTGTTTATGTTGTCTTCAAAAACTGTGAGATTTCCGAGAGATTTGTAATTTCATGATTGAATATCCATTTTTGGCTGCACCAGTGAAATTTGGACGGCTGGATTTCGAGCATCCTGTGAGCTGTAAATTTTCCTTAATTTGTTTGATTTGTGAACCCATAGTATCCGGAGAGTATATTGGCAAGAGCAAATTTTTTCTGGCATGAGCTGTTTCTTCCTTTCCAGGCATGAATTAGAGAAGGAAAGGAAGTGCTTTTCCATGTAAAACTTACCATATATATGCAAAAACGGTGGTAATATACTTTACTTTTCTGGATTGATATAGTACTTGTTTCCTTGGTCAGAACTTGTATCATATTTCTTTCTACTGGATCATATATAGAAAATTATTCTTGAATTAATGCTCTTTCTGATATAAAAACCTGTGGTTGCTCCATGTTTGCTTTGAGAAGGATCATGGATGGCTTATCACATCAAGGCGGCGGCAGCAACAGCAACAGCACCATGGAAACCTTTTTGTCAAATTACAAGCTTGGCAAAATGCTCGGATTCGGCTCCTTTGGGGAGGTTAAGCTGGCAAAGCATGTCTTAACTGCGCACAAGGTTGCTATCAAACAGCTAAGCCGTCAGGGGATACATGACAAGGGGATGACAGAAAAAGGTTTGGCTTTGCAGTTCACCCTTTTTAACGCAGACTGAACTTGTTTGATTCGAAGATCATGTGCTATTTCGTCTTCGAATCTCATGTATAAAGACAGGATGTTTTAATTTTGTCTAGGCTGATTGCTGAATGATTTGTTCTCATATTGCTGAATTAGGTAGTCCTTGTCTCTTTAAATTTTTGATTGATAGTCTGTGTTACTAATTTTCTCTCTTTGCAGTGAGTAGAGAAATCAATATCATGAAATTGCTTAATCATCCTCACATCATACGCCTTTATGAGGTTATAGAAACACCAACCCATATATGTCTTGTTATGGAATATGCCAAGTTTGGCGACCTATTTGATTATATTGTGGTGAAGGGGAGTCTACCAGAAGACGAGGCCCGTAAAGTTTTCCAACAGGTAATATACTCTGCTGATGTGGTCCTGGACTTATTCCTCAGTCTATTTTCTGTCTTATTTACAAGGAGACTATGCACTTTCTGTTTGGTTACAGATAATTTCGGCTCTTGCTTATTGCCATACCAGTATGATTGTTCATAGAGACCTCAAGCCTGACAATATATTGCTAGATTCTAAATGCAATGTCAAGCTTGCTGATTTTGGTTTCAGCAATACATTGCAAGATGGACATTTTCTGAAAACTAGTTGCGGTAGCTACAACTACGCTGCCCCAGAGGTATGGATGCATGGGGTTCAATTTAGTGAAAAGGAGTCTTAAACTTTCCCTGATTTTTCACTTACATGTTAAGGCACACTAGCCTTGCGTAATGAATTTAATTTGAAATTTTAACATTTTTTGTTTTGATAGGTTATCTCCGGGAAGTGGTATGCAGGCCCTGAAGTAGATGTCTGGAGCTGTGGTGTTATACTCTATGCTCTTCTGTGCAACTTTTTAGTACACTATTCAAATGAAGCAGCAAGTGAACAATTTGTGTTTACAGTAACCAAGAATCAGTTGCATATTAGTCATTCTAAATTTGACTTTTCTGATGTTTTTTCTGGGATCCTAAATGTGATTAATTGTCTGAAATTATTGAGTTTGAAAGCTCTATAATCATTGTGATTGCAGTTCGTTTCTTCTGCAACACTTAGCTAGTTCATTTGCTTTTAGGCTAAAAGCTTTTGTTTCCTTGTCTTCTACAGGGTGGAAAGTACTCTCTTAAACGAATTACATCACCTGGTGCAAGAGATCTTATCTCCAGGATGCTTGTAGTTGATCCACTAAAGCGACTGACCATTCCGGAGATTTGTCAGCACCCATGGTTTCAAAGATGCCTTGCACCTTATTTAGCTGTGCCCCTTCCGCAATTGCTGCAACAAGCTCAAAAGGTTATTGTCTTTCTCCTTTCAATTACATGCCCTGAATTCAAGTCCTTAAAAAGCAGAGACTACCTAGGCCTCATGCATAATATTCATGACTTGTGACTTTCAATGAAGCCCTGCCTATGTGATGTATCGGGGGAGGATAAAGAGATGGAAGAAAATGGTGTAGGCTGGTGTGGTTAGAAATGAAATGATCACCTAGTATCATAACTTATACTAAATTTACACCATAGAAATCCATAGCTTTTTACTGGGATATGAATCCTTGAATTAAACTAAGACCATAGTCGGAAACTTGAGTTAATTTGTCTTTCATTTATTCTCTATTTGTATGGTTGGTTGTGCAGGTTATGTTAGAGTACTTAACTAGCTGTTGAGTATAGGATATGATGGTTTGAGCTTTATTAACCTTTAATTAAGTTGTTTTAGTATCCTAAGATTGTGTGAAAATTGTGATTGACCAACTGTCATGCTACAGATCGATGAAGAAATTCTCCAGCAAGTGATTAAGATGGGATTTGATCCCAACCAAGTCATTGAATGTATACATAACAGAAAGCAGACACAGGTTTTGACCATCTCAGACATTTTTGCTGCTGTCTTTAGATTGTACTGGAAACTAAAGTTCTACCATTACTTGCTATGGTTTTCAGGCTACTGTTACATACTACTTGTTACTCGACAATCGACCCAAAGTGTTGGAAACCTATACTAGAGCTCAGTTGGAGGGAACTTCGGTGTGTATATTACTTCTACTTCCAATGACATGAACCCAGTGTCTTTCTGTTATCATGAAAGCATTAAAGATTAAACTGCTCTAGTTTTACATGTCATGTGATGTGAAATGACAGTCCTTGACCATTTACCAAACCTGCCTAAGAAGTATAAGAACTATCATATACTTAAATGAATTCGTATGGCATATCAATAGCTTCCCTCACTGATCTCCTGAAGGTGTGATACATGACCATGTACTGCTGTTCTAAACCTTCATACCATCTTATTCTGCTCGAAACATGTTATAGACTTGTATTCTGAACCTTTTTCTTTCTTTTTATTTTACTCTAGGAAAATGCCTCCTACAATATTCTTACAAATCAACTTCCTTCTCCTGCTACTGGGCACCATCTTCAAAGTTGTACAGAATATGGGGGAACGAGCTCGAAATTACAGTCGGCCGCAAATAGGAAATGGGCTCTCGGACTCCAGGTCAAGTTTCTGTTACTGTAAAGTGTTCTTGATAGAGTAGGCTGCTGAGAGTCTCATGACACTAAACTGGCTAGCTAGCTCAAGAGTTTGAATCTTTACCTAATAACAAAAAAATGTGTGATATGGTAGGCTAAATTAATTGGTTTTATATATTGCTTATCCCCAACCTGACTATTGAGCTTGGAGGGAGAAAATGTTTCAAGTATCATTTACATGCCTATGCTTACATTTGATGAGCTTTTGCTGCTTTTAATTTCGACAGTCTCGAGCTAGACCTCAAGAAATAATGATGGTAGTTCTCAGAGCTCTGCATGAGCTGACAGTGTGTTGGAAGAAAATTGGTCACTATAACATGAAGTGCAGATGGATTCCTGGCACTGCTGGGTATCGGGAAAGCAGCATGCTTAATGATCCTGTTCATTCCATAGCGAACCAACACTCCATTGAGACTGATGAAGCCATTGCATCAGCAAATGTGGTTAAGTTTGAAGTGCAGGTCACTAACTTAAGAACTCTTTATGCTTAGCTTCTTGCTTCAATAAGCTTGATTAATTAGAAAGTTTTGCATTTCCAAACTGAAAAATGGTGTTCGGTTGGAAAATCTTGAGCAAGGATGTTTATGATTTTTTTCCTGTTATTTTGGCAGCTTTATAAAGCTCGAGATGAGAAGTACCTGCTTGATTTACAGAGGGTGCAAGGTCCACAGTTTCTGTTCTTGGATCTCTGTGCAGCTTTACTTGCACAACTCCAGGTCATATAGAATCAGAAAGGGCACTTCAGTTTTCTGGTTTTGACTCTGCAGAATGCACCTCTCTTAACAAAATTTTCATGCCTTTACAATATCAAGGATGCCCTCCAAGGATTATACATACAAAGCAAACATGGAGAGTTTGCAGCTACCTAGCCTACTTCTAATGTCTGAAATAACCATTTATATGTATATATTTATAAGTATTTTACTCTCTAAAACGTGATTTGTTTTCGGCTCGAAAGCAAACTTGTCAAGTTCTTCAAACTTCCTCTTTCTTTGTTAATTAATCGAATGGTAAAGATTGGATGCACCATATTAAGGGCCATATGTATATATCAAAAGATCAAATGTGAAACTATGGGAGCCTTTTTTTCCTCAGGCGCCACCAAAAATCAAAATTAAGAAACCATCAGAAATAATGAACCTTTGTACCAAAATAATAATAATAATAACAAGAAGCCTAATTACAGATACTCATGTGTCAACGTTATACATCAAGTTTATGAGCTATAATAAGCATGAACGATTAAAACAAGAATACAGGAGGAGCAGAATTTTAAGCAAACCCTGCGCATACAAAGGAGCTAGAAGAAGCCATTAAAACCCAAGAATCCATCGGATGGCTGATAATGATCTGGGTGTTGATAATCATATGGATCCCTTAATATGGACCAATCAAAATATGTGGAGTCGTCGTCCTGATCCTGGGGGGAGGAATGTCTATTTCAGGGATGCTTGAAATCGGCTAATTCTTAAACAATTCATGGAATTCTCCTCATCTTTACTGAAGAAAATAGCAGAAAAACATAGTCAGGTATCACACGACTCAAAGGTGAAAATAAAGCTCATAGTTAGAGATGCACAATAAGTGGTAATGAATGGAAATGAGCGAAGAGCGGAAAATTAAGAATATTTGTTTTTTTTTTTCTGGTACAAGATTAACAATATTTCTATTAGCAGTGAAAATGCGCAATTGACGGTTCTTCCTGCTCATTTTGATTTCTGTTTGGTTGCAGGTTGAATTTAAAGTCTTAACATTTACGGGGAAATTAAGACGGAGATTTTACATAGAAAAGAGAAGGAATAATGTCTATGTTAGGGATGGAAGAAATCTTGGGCCAATCTTCCCCTTCCCCTCTTTGACACCTCCTTTGCAGCACAGGACATCCTACGATTCGTAAAGAGGAAAGGGAGGAGGGCAACCCCTCTTCTGGGATGCATTGGATCTCCGGGCAGTGAACGATCGACAACCGTTGAAGAGAGGTGAGATGGTGAAGCCCACTGTAATCCAGAGATTTCAGGTTTTGAAGGTTCCAGATGGTAATCTCGGATAGACTAGAAGGCAAAGATATCCTCCCGGGGAAGGATTCCACATCTTTGATATCTTCTAACTTCAAGGATGAAAGAGAAGAGAGCTTATCCAAACCCCAATCCAACAGAAGACTGCTGCTGCAATCAATTAGTGCCAAATAAACAAGGGATGGGAGAGAAAGGTGGTTGGGAAAGGCCACCATGCAGGGACATCCTCTCAGTTCCAAATCAACAAGGGATGGGAGGAACAGGTGATTCACCCTCCTCAATTGGGGACATCCAGATAGTTCTAGACTCTCTAGAACAGGGAATGCCCTCCTTCTGCTGCCTTGTCCCTCATCATCATCTGGATCATCAGATATCCATTCCTCCCATCGTGGCATGCTTCTAATCTCTAGATCTTTGAGGGACTGAAATGGTTGTTGGATTGAGGACTTGCAACTCCGGCCAGTACCGTAGAAGAACTCAGCCCCCACTGATACTACACATTCAAATCCTTCTATCCAAAGTGTTTCTAAGGATGGCAACTGCCCAAGCGGTGGCAAGTGAGTGCAGTGTTTGCATCCTATAAGTTCCAAACTCACAAGCTTGGAATAGGAGGAGTCCCCCACCCAATCCGGAAACCTTGTACCCCTAAATCTGGAAATGCTTATTCTCTCCACATTTATGTGAGGCTGGAGGTGCTGTAGTAGTACGCTTCCGTCGAGTGAACCATCTGAGGAGCCAACATCATCATTATTCTGCCAACAATAATACAATTCCCGTAGTCCCTTCTTCTCTTTCAAATTGGCCCTCAAGGCATCCTGCTCATCCACAACCTTCTCAAGATTTTGAAGCGATAGTTCTCCTTGTAAATTTCGGAGCTCCCCCAACTCCCCAAGCCCAGACCCTCCCCGTTGTTCACCCACAATAAATGTTGCTAAATTCTGCAGCTTCACCAGTTTGCCCATCTGTACTGGCATATATTTCAAACCAGTCCACCTAAGATCAAGGTTGCATAGGTTGATCAGATCTGTCATCTTGTCTGGAAGCTCAACAAGATTATGACACTCGCACAATTTTAAAGTCTGCAACTTGTAGAGACCACATATAGATTCGGGAAGCTGTTTGATTGGTGAGCGATTAACCTCCAGATGTCTCAACTCCTTCAAATTGCCTATTGACCCAGGCAACACTTCTATCCTTGTTCTTACTAGTCTGAAATGCCTCAACTGCTTCAAATTGCCTATTGAATCAGGCAACACAGTAAGTTCGTAGCAATCCTTCAGGATCAGTGTTTGCAAGTAACATAAACTTGCCACATCTTCTGGCAAACTTTGTATTGGTGACCCCCTCAGTCGCATAAACCTTAAGTATTTCAACGTTGCAACCTCAGTACCCAATCCAGCATCATTATCATGACCATACTTCTCAAAAGAAAAATCCAGCACTCGCAAGCGCCCAATTCTTGACAAAAAATTGAGAGACTGACCAGACTCAGCCTCCACCACCGAATAAATCAAAGTCCGCAAGATCCTTGCTTCCCAGACACTCTTCAATTGATGCTCCCACGGATTAGATCCATCCTGTACGTAGAACAAATGGCGAGCCCTTCTACTTGGTTCTCGCTTATCAACATCTTCCATATTGTAGAGAAATTCCCCTGCTATGGATTTTGCCAAATCATTGACCAGATCATGCATAACAAAGCATCCCCGACCACTATAATTAGATTTTTGGAAAATAAAAAATGATCTGCGTGCAAGTTCTTCAAAATACTCATTGCCAATCTCTTCCATATCTCTACTTTTATCAGTTTGGACTATAAATCCCTCCGCCATCCATAAGAGCACCAACTCTTCCTTTTTGAATTTGAAGTCCTTCGGAAAGACAGCACTGTAAGCAAAACATTGCTTGAGGTGGGAAGCAAGATAATGATAGCTCAATCTTAGAGCTGGAATAATTTTGCTATGGTGCATATCCCACATATTGCTCTTTAATATGGAGTCCCACGCTGTAGGATTTTTCTCACCATAGAGTAAACTTCCAAGGGATTTTGCAGCCAAAGGCAGGCCTTTACACCTTGTTGCAATTTTCTTCCCAATGTCCTCCAATTCTCCATAAGCATCAGCAACGCCACCATCAAAGGCATGCTGTGCAAACAACTTCCAGCAATCATCTGGGTTTAATATTTCTAACTCTAGACTTGGAACTGAAGACATGGCTGACGCCACTCTTTGGCTTCGTGTCGTAATGAGGACCTTACTCCCTCGTACAGCAGAAGAGAATGGTGAGAGCAAACTTCTCCAATCAGCCTCTTCATTCCAGATGTCATCCAAAACAAGTAAAACCCTCCCTCCTTTTACTTTCTCCTCTAGCTTACTTTGCAGCAGATTGGGAGTTAATGAATCACATCCCAATTCGCCGAATTCTTTGAGAATATCTTTAGTCACCTTGAAAATATTAGACTCTTCAGAGACACAGACCCAAGCTCTATGTTTATCATCAAACTGTTGCTTCACTCGGCTATCATTGAAAACGAGTTGTGCAAGTGTGGTTTTACCTAACCCGCCCATTCCGACTATGGGAATCACATCCGGGCGTTTGCCTTTTGCATCATCTGACAGCAGCGACTGTATTATAGCTTCTTTTTCTTTTTCTCTGCCATAAACAACAGGATCAACCAACCGAGAAGTGGTTATTCTGTAATGAGATGATGATGATGACGCATGATCAGAACTTTTCCCAACTTGCGCCACTAAACCAAGTGT
>JAKUCV010005407.1:29625-65090 GCA_028386065.3 Turnera subulata
ATAAGACATTAAAGACAGCAGACAGAACAGCTCCTGCTACCAAAGCCTCGGCCATGATCTTTTTTTTTTTTCAGGAATTGTCTGTTACATACCAGAAGAGAAGATGAATGAAACACAAGCTAACCAAACAGACAACAGAGCAAGCTAATAAAAACTATGATGACAGGTTCTCTTACCTAATGCAGAAAATTCACCCTGGACCTATGTGAAGGATGGTGTACTTTCTTGGTTGTGCTCGCTTCCTTGCTCTTGGTTATTAATCATTTATATGAGGTCACCCATTGGTTTTCCAATAGGATGCATAAATATATACATGGTGGACTGGTGGTGGGTCTGGAATCCTAACCGGGCATATATTCTTACTTGTAGAAGCAATGCAAGTAATTCCAGGGGACCAGATTCCTAAACCCATACACTCATTTTTGACAAAAGACTTTATACTCTCATTTTGACATGCTGAAAAAAAAGACAAAGAAACACGCAACTAAAGATCTCTAGCTCTGGCGAAGAAGGAACACAGTGTTATGGGTTCATATTAATTACTGCTTTCCTGCTTAGTCGTCAAGTATAAGAAAAGAATGAGAGACCTCTGGACGCATATAATTTGCAGGAGGCAAGTAAGGAATCACCAAACATTGATGAAAGCATTTGACAAAAAGGTGGGCCTGCGGGATGCATCAACTTTCCTCTTCTAATAATTCAACTTTATACAGTTTCCTATCTATTTTAGACAAATCACTTTTAAGTTTATATTGTTCCTTGCGTCCGTATTGTTTCATTCATGAATTCTTCGCGTGTTGTTGTTTATGAACCAGCTGAAAGAAACACTTCACTGTGCAAGAAGCTTTGTTGCTTTCGGTAAGAGTCGAATATAAATCCTCACCCACAATCCCCAGTTGATGCCTGGTAGTAAACACTAAACACAACCAAGACAAACTTTCCTTCATACACTAGCACAAAATAGTAAGAAATAATCAAAATTTCAGTGATGAATGAAATAGTTACACTCAATACATGGCCAGAAACTGAGTTGAAGATATGAACATCAAGATAAATTAAGAGAGAGAAACCAGCAGCTAAATAATTTGTTTCTATTTAATTGAACTGGCAAATCTATAGAAATCTCACAGCATTTAAGGGAAGAAAATGAGCAGGACATGATACATACAGTTACTGAAAGTGTCAAATTGCAAACCCACAGCCTTGTTGCAAAAGACAGTCACTTTAGATGCATATCTTTCATAATTAATCACATAGTAGAAGCCATGAGATACTATCAACTAAATTTTACATAGCAAGCTGAACACTAACTTATGCATCAAGAGTAATTAATATTTCAATGTTTTGCGGTGTACAATTACAAACATATAAAAGACAAGACATAGAACCTGATATATTATATAACATCATCAACATTGCAGTCTGCAAGGCACACGCATCTTATTAAATACACACATGGAATGTTATTTGTTTTTGGTTGGGTATTTTCATCAAACATTTGGAGAAAACAAAACCAATTGACTCCCAATCCTCCCATTCAATCCTCTTGGATTCGTATTACTAATTACTTATCAGCCTCAAATGCAATAAGAGATCTATCGATATATGTATATTCCCAGCAACAATCTTTAAAAAAAAAAAAAAACAGGAGGAAGGAATTATGACAGTAGTCAATTGATGGTAGATGTCCTCTGCTACAGTAGATGTTCAAGCAGAGGACTTCTCCTGGATTATTGAATGGATTGAAACAAATAAAAGCATATATAATAAACTAATATCAACAAGAGCACTACTGCTCTTGGTTGCTGCATGTGATAGTAGTGACGGTTGAACTAGGAAGACTAACCTCATGATGAACAATGTCAGGTCTAAACAGTGATAGTAGTGACGGGTGAGCTACAATTTGTTTGATCTGAGCCTCATGCTCTCCCTAAATCCCGCGTGCACCCGGACTCGAACCCGGGTGGCCTCGGTGACCCGAGGAATTGGATGGCAACACCAATAAAGGTCGCTGGCGACCGTTGAGCTACAATGATGCGTTGTATATGATGCTTGGGGCCAATTGCATTCAAGTAGTCACATTGGGTTATTAACTAGCTGAGGCTCGCACCAAAGTTGTCATTGTTGGATTTCATCAACCAAAGGCACCAGGCCAAAAACTATCATTTTAAACAAAGCTACCATAAGTATATAAGAGACCAGTCTTTGGGGGTCTGGCCCCCTGCTTGCCCTCTCCTGGGTGGATGGAATGGTTCATAGATCCTGTATAACATTAGGAGCAGAAGAAGGGTGACAGAAATAACGTAGCGGGGCAGGTTTCAATCCTGGGAGTGGGTTATGGGAACACCACGCTTTCGTTGCACCACTCACTTTATGCTAATTTCATATTAGATGGGAACACAATAAATAGTAGAAATATACGAAAGGGACAATTTGAAAGTATAGATATATAAAGGAAACAAATCAAATAGTACAGGTGTATTCCGCACCAAAAACCCTACATATAAATATATATATGAAACAAAATGGCATGGAATAATACACAAGTGGTACTGAGATGTGAAAATAAACAGAAAGATCAAGAGTAAAAAGATAGTTTTTTTTTATGCTCAAAAAAAAAAAAAAGATAGTTACATTGTGACCATAATATGAGAAAGGTTACAATTCTTGAGGGGAGATTTTTGCAAATGAAACACCTTCCATCAGTAAGTCCACCGTAAGAGCAGGTTATGGACACAGGTTCTACCACTTCATCATCATCGAGGCCTCAATTTCCGCTGCAAGAACAAGAGAGATGGTTAAATAAAGAAACCCAAGACCAGTAGCAAATATATAAACACAGACTAATTAATGTCCAGCAACTGCCATCTATGGGCAGCACATGTTGTGGCACAATAGCAAAACACCTTGTGGCACAGATGCAGTCTTTGGATGGGTTGGGTTAAGGGTTTAAAGTAGTCTCATTAAGAAAGAAAAAATGGCTTCCCAATTATGTATGAATTTGGGAACAGAAGACTAAAAAGTTACAGGCATAACCATTTCCCAGAATCAAGCTTTCACCATTATGCTTAACTTCGGAAACAGAAGCCTAAAACTTATAGGCATAACCATTTCCTAGAACCAAAGAAGATGAAGCCATTTTAGAGAACAGAAGCCTAATGCCAGAGAACGAAATATATGAAGACCAACGCAGAAAATATGGCCTCTAATTGTCACCCGTAGATAAATAAATAAGTAAAAGAAAAAAATGATTACTAGATTTCTCAACCCCAGTTGTAATCAAATAAAAGGATCAGTAAAAGAACAAAGCATATAGTAAACAGTGACATACTCTAGGCCTATTGCTCGGTATTTGTGGCTGTGTATCTGGCGCTCTATCTGAATCCGGTGTCAATTGCTCATGCTTATAAAATGCCTGTAGGGCTCTCCCAGAAAATGCCCGAATGATATTCACTTCCATTGCAGACATATTTTTCCACTGCAATGATCAAACTATAGAGGTTAGCGGCACAGGAACCACAATATGCTAAGAAACCGGAGTATAATTTCAGAGAGTTCCCCACATTGCGTGCTATAAAGTGATACCACTTACAATTGAACATGCACTTGACATAATTACAATCTAGAACAAGAAAGACAGATTTCTTGACAAAAGTATAATCTGTACCAGGATGGTTAGGTTCCTTTTCCCCCCTCAAAAGTAATTAGGAACGCAGCAAACCTATAATTCCTGATATGGATTCAATAGCTTCAAGTAAATTTCCATAATTTATTCAATTCAATAGTGTTCTCACATAAATATTGATAACACTTAAGAAAGGATTTTATTTATTGGTTTGTCTTTCAATGATAACAGCAGAAATAGGTGGATGGGAACGGTTTAGAGTTCTAGAGACTCATTGATGAATGCAAATGTCTTCCAGAAAATAGACCATATTGAGGACAAGACACAGTATCATTCAGACCTTACGAGTTACAAACACCAAAAAACAAAGACAGTATTTATGTATTGATGAAAGAAACAAAACTGTGTACCGTCACTGCAGATGCAGTAAATTTTTCCAAATTGGTTTGCACTTTATGAAACCTCACATCCCTGATATCTTCAATAAGCGACCTCACCTGCAAACCAACAATTATGATGAAATACCTGGAAATTCCAAAGGCACAACTAGACAAGGTTAGAGGAAATTTTGAGCTCACCATATTCCTCTCAGGAATGTCCTCAGATGCACTGTCATAAAAGAGAATAATAGATGGATATATTAAAGTTTTAGATTAAATGATATAGAGCAGTCAAATATAAATGTGTCAGCAATTAGTATTTACTGGTCAAAAAGAAGTCTTGAGATTTCCACATGATGAAAGGGCAATGGCTGGAAAGCTTGAGAATCCCGCTCGCCTTCTAAAACCCGGGTCAAATTATCTAAGGGCAGCCCATTGACAGTGTTCATTCTGGTTTTCTGTGATGAAATGAAATAGTTACACTCAATACATGGCCAGAAGCAATATCCTTGCAGGCTGCAAGGCACATGCACCATATTAAAATACATACATGGAATGTAATTTGGTTTTGGTTGGGTCATTTCATCAAACAGTTGGAGAAAACCAAACCAATTGACTCCCAATCTTCTCATTCAATCCTCTTGGATTGGTATTACTAATTGCTTATCAGCCTCAAACGCAATAAGAGATCTATCGATATATGCATATTCCCAGAAACAATTTTTTTTATAAAAAAAAAAAGGAGGAAGGAATTATGATTGTTTTTTTACTACTTTAGATTGTGACAATAGTCAAGTGATAGTAGATGTTCAAGCAGAGGACTTCTCCTGGATTATTGAATGGATTGAAACAAAAAAAAAGCATATATTTAATATCAACAAGACCACTACTGTTTTTGGTTCTGCTCCCTGTGATTAGTTACTGCATATTTTAAAGAAGACTAACCTCATGATGAACGATATCAAGTCTAAATCCCGTTTAATTGGTTCATAGTTCATACAATAAGAAGGGGCCGTAAATATGAGCTAAGGGCCAGGCCAAGAGACAGGCTACTCTTGAAGAGTATATTCGCGACTGTGATATTTCAACGAGATTAAGAATGTGTGACTAGCTTGGGCTTAAGAAAGAATGTCTGGCCTTACTGGGCTTCATTACTTTTTACCCTCTTTATTTTTGGTCAAATTAGGATTATCCCTTGGGAAAAAAAAAACGTTTTTTGGCCCTCTAAACTTTCTAATTTCGTATTTTACATCATTCCGTTAGGTTTATATCAGGTGATTTAACGGATTACGTGGATGATTGACACGTGGCAAAATCTTATCCGTAAATTTTTTTCTCATTTTATTTTTAAAGAAAAAATAAAAAATAAAAGAAAAGCAAAAGAAAACCTTTATGGATAAGAAAAAAAGCAAAATATAATTTCCTTTTTTCTATATTCTATTTTAAAAAACAAAAAAAAACTTTATAGATAAACATGTGGCAAAATCAATAACAATGGCAAAAAAAATTTCTTTATTTCCCTTCCTTGTAAAATTTAAAAGTAAATTTTGCTCCCAAAAAAAAAACATATTGATGCTGGTATTGTAACCTCGTCGCCGGCCATTACAACGCCACCACCTACTGCAACTCTCAACTCTTTTTTTCCTTCCAAATCCCTTATCTAATTCATCATACTCCATTATAAATTTATACTAATCTAAATTACAAATTTACCCCAGTCTATACAATCACCATAACCCTAACCTAAAAAACTCCTTCATCGTCTAGAAAAATTGCAAAAAGTGAAGAATCAAGTGCAGCTATCAACTATCCAGTCCATCAAAGTTCCCTTCTTTTATCAATTTCATCCAATTCAAAAGCTCAAAATTGGTATCATCCACATATCCTCATGCACCAACAACCATACCGACATAATCTTCTCCACAAACCCAACAACCTCCTCGCTCTCCCAACCCGATTCACAATTGATAAAATTCAATTGTCAACATATGGATAAAAAGAAATAAACATTCAAATATACATTTGGGAACCCAATTGGAACAATAAGTGCGGGAAAGAGAAGTGGAAAAGGGAGAGGAGACCGCAACAGTCCAGTCCAGTTGTGCCTTCGCACTGATGGCGATGGGTTAGCTCCTCCAGCTCATCCACGACGACTCGGCTATTGGTCTCTACCGTCAACAAACGAAGACCCAGTAGCTCTTGTATCTTGCTCCGGTGACAGTGTTGAACAGCTTCTCCTGCAAATCACACCGGATCCACCTCCTGCTCTCCCCTCTGATGATAGGACTGGGCGTGAACAACAACCACAGGCTATCACCACCACCATGAATTCTTTTTTTTCTTGCCCCAATGATGGTGGCGTTGCTGTTTTGGATTCTTCATCTTCAATTTGTTGGTTTGCATTCAATTTGGATGCCTTTTTGTTTTATTTAACTTTTTCTGAAAAAAAGAAGAAGGAATAAGAAAATAAGAGGTAGAAAGGAAAAAAGATAAAAAAATAAAAAGGTGAAGAAGAAGACTGTGAGTAAACAGGTGAACAAGGAAGAGGAAGAAAGAAAAAAAGAAGAAAAGTGAAGCGCCCCGACCCGTATTTACCGTACACAGTAAACACGTGCCGGAACTGTGACGACTCAACCAAAATAAGACCGGCATACAGTGTATATAACAAGAACACGGGCTCAACGGTCCAAAGTAAAATCAACAATAGAAACTCATCCGGCCCAATGGCCCAACAATAACAAAAGTATGCACAGCGGAAGACTTAAGACTCACATGACACTGTATGCGACACATGCAAACTATGGATCCGAGCCTGTCCAAGGGATAACGCTGCAGCCTGTCTGGAATGCGCCAAGCCTGTACATGAAACAACTCATCCTACGAGATGAAAGCCCGCAGGTGAGGGGTGAGTCCGAAGTGCTCACGACAATGGAAAGACGATCAATATGGACACTAAAAATTACTCAAGTCCAAAAATAACAGTCAAACGAAAAGACTCGACCTAAAGCTGGTCCAAGACCAAAAAGACTTAATAAAAACCAATTATCCAATTTTATCTTTCCGGGCCCCGTCACGGATAAGCTAGGGTCGTACCAGGTTATCAACCTGTTCCTGGTGCCAGATCAAAAAGAACCCAGGGATAGACATCCCAAAAATAACAAACCGGGATAGACATCCCAAGCATAGACATGCTTATCACACGAATCCAGATCATGGCCACCACAAAACAGTCTCTAACCATCCGGTCGTACCTCTACTTACCACGTGACAATTATATTACCGTCATTAAAAACCAAGTCATAGGGATCGACATCCCTAACCAAAATACCGAGGATCGACATCCTCGTCACAATTCATTAATTATACCATTACTCTTAATCCGAAAAAAAAAACACAGAAAACCAACACGGGATAAACATCCCAAAAATACCCAACAAGACTCTGGGATTAACATCCCGAACCAAAACACAGCAAAAGCACATTCGATAATGCACAATCATCAAAACATGATAACCGAGTAATATAGGCACATATCGAAGGAAATCCATCCTCACCTTGGCCGATTACTCAACTTCGGAGACAATGACCGGTCCGACGCCGGCTCCTCGGGAAACTGCCCGATATCCAAAAACCTATACAACAAAATCATACATACACATAAATACACATAAGAGTATGTCATGATGCCAAACTACGAATTAATCCCATCCCGGTTACTCATCCTTTATTATTTCCGTTTATCGAAAATATTTAACCATACCTATTTCCGAATATAATTTTGGTACCATACTTAATTAAAATTCCTTTCAAAATATTTTCATAAAATAATTATAATTTTCCAAAATTATAATTACTATAATTTTTCTGAAAATTATAACATATCTATATATTTTCCATAATATTTCCATAAAAATTATTATACTTTCCAAAATATAATTTTCAAGTATTATTATCTTTAGAAAACTCTATTTCCAGAAAGTATAATCATATGAACTTATTTTCTGAAAATAAATACGAATTTATAAATACACATATATATTTCTAAATACTTTTCCAAACAATTATTAATCAACATAATTATATATATTTTACAGAAATATATCTATATATATTTTCCAAGATTAATAACATATACATATTGTATTCCAGAGAAATAATAATATATAATTATAATTTCCAGAAATATTTTCAAGGTATATATCTATTTCCTAATCTAACTATAATAATAATTTTACAAACATAACATAATTATCTTAATTGAAGAATCAAAGTATATATATATTTTTTCTAAATCTCAACCCAGAATATTGCATGTAATTTCCAAAATAATATTTTCTATTTTTTTCCAGAAATTAATTAACAGAAATAATTATATAAATAGATTTATATGTGTATATAGATATATATTATTAAATAAATGAAAATAAAAAAATAAAAAAAAGGAAGATCCAGATTGCAACCCAGGAAGGGCGCGACCCGGACGCGGAAATGGGCGAAACCTGACCTTACCAGCGGGTTGAGCAGCAAGGACGGCGGCGGAAGGCGCGGCAACGTGAGGGAAGGCATCGCGAGGCCGGCGAGGTGGAAAGCGACTCCAGAACGGCGGCAGAGGGCGCGGCGGCGACGGCAGATGGCGGAAGGCGCTGGGAAGGAAGGCCCGCGGGTTGCACTACGGGTCAACGCCCCTACAGCGCGCGTCAGGCGGCGGAAAGGAGCGGTGGCAGCGGGGTCCAGTCGGCGACACGACGGCGAGCATGGTGGTACCGGTGGTGCGTCGAGAGGAGGCCGGGAACGCGTCGCCATGCACAGTAACCGGGCGGAGCAACGAAGGTGACGGTACTGTGCAAAAACCATTTTCTCCATTTTCCTCTTTTTCTCTATTTTCTTTTCTTTGTTTTTCTTATTTTCTTTTCTTTTTTTTAATTTTCTGCTTCTTTTTTTTTTCCTTTTCTATTTTTTTTCTTTTCCTCTCTCGGTATTTTTTTCTGTTTTCTCTTTTTTCTTCTTTTTTTTTCTATTTTTTTCTTTCTTTCTTTTTTTTTCTTTTTCTTTCTTCTCTTTTTTTTTTCCTCTCCTTTTCTTTTTCTCTCCTTTTTTTTCTCTTCTTCTCTTCCTCTCCTCCGGCTGCCTTCTTTTACAAACTGAAAAATTACTGTTACCCTTGTGATATCAATAATGCAAGCGGGTCCGATCCGGACCAGAAAATAACCGATACCTCCTTAGTTATTTTCCGGTGTGATTTTCCGAGAAATTCCGAAACCCGAAAAATACCAACTTAGTTCCGAAAAATTCACGGAAAAATAACGAGCGCGGGAAAACCCTCGGTTTCGAAAAACGACTCCCGATTTACCTTGAATTAATTACCCAAGATTAATTCAACAGTAAATCACGGTAAATAGACTTTTACAGTCTGGTAAAAATCCAAAATTTTTACCCGGGCTGTTACAGACTACCCACCTTAAAAAGAATTTCGTCCCCGAAATTCCGTCTTATCCGTGGGTCCTACCACGATAAGATTCTGGCACACTTTGCCAGGTATCCAACCTCAACATGAGATACCGCTTATACCCTTAAGCGACATCTCATCCGCTTATAAAAACCAACCCTCATGACTGGCATACTCACACACAGTCATGGACTCTCCACTGAGATCAAGGACTACCTCTGACTCCGAGAACAACAGCTACATCGGCGGCACAGCTTTCCCAACAAGCTCGGATGATGAGCCTCCGAAGAAACGCTTCAAGACCAACATCATCGGCCTGCAGGAGCATATGGTCGTTTCCCCAAAACGACGGAAGAAACGTGCCAGCAAGAAGGCTGAAGACAGGAAAGGAAAGGCAGTAGCTGAGAGCAGCACTCCGCAACTGAAGCTGACGCAACTGAACTTCTCGCTGAAGAAGATCAGCTCGGCGGTGGCGCAGATCGAACTGGCGTGCATGGAGCTCTTCCCGCACATGGAAAATGTCAAAAAGATTGTAAAAGACCTAGAGAAGCAAGTAGCTCCTTAGAGCACTTCCTCTCTGTTGTAAAACCTTATTATGAAATTAATAAATAAATTTGCTTTTTAAATCAAAAATTCTTGTGTTATGAAATCTCTTGTTAAATGAAAAATAAAACATCTCAAAGTAAAATAAAAATTAACTATAAGAGTATAATATCAAATATAAGAAAATTAAAAACAAACCCGTTTAACAAAATCAAAACAAAAAGAAGTTAAAACAAAATATATTGTCATGAACGGTGCTCGTATCGGACGAAAACACCCTCGAACCAAGAAACGTGACACGTACGACTAACGGTGACGTCTGTTAACCTCGTGAAAAAGACGACCGTTAACACGCACAGCGATGATCACGGGAATGTCCTGTGTCGTTAACTCGCACGACGATGATCATGAGCACATCCTGTGTCTCTCGAAAGACACGTTACCCACTTGTTCATAATTTCCGCATAAGCCAAAGACGTCTGTCAGGTCCTGTATCTCTCCACGATGTCCGAACAGCTGTAAACTCGTCGCACATGCACTCTACCCGAGATACGGTCTCATCCATCTGGCCTCAACGGTCACGGATGCAAGTGATAAAAGATGCAAGAAAAATATAGTAAGACCATAAAAACAAAAGACAAGGTAGCCAGAGCGAAGAAAATCAAGAGATGGTAAAAGACTGAAAAACACTGGCACGGTAATCCGAAAAACGCGTAAAGTATCAAAGCAATAAATGAAAGCAACGGTAAATTTAAAAAGCAAAATCTTGAAAATCAAAAACGGTAATCACGCTCCCCGTAAGTGTATAAAAGAAGGAGCGGTGATGTGGAAATCATCAAAGCATTTTAAAAGCAAAGAAAACGCTCAAGCAAACAAAACAAACCCAAACGCTCAGAAAAAACAAAATACTCGCTTCCAGAACACGATGCCTGCTCCCTCATCTGTCTTCTTCGTCGAAGGTGCCAACCTTGGCAGAAGAAACCGTCTGGCGTACAGCATGGTCAACGAACGTGATGAAGAGCTGCCGAACGAGCTCGGCAGAATGCCACGCCTGGTCTTTGTCGACGAGCTCTACTCCTCAAGATTCTTCGTCACTCCCATGGAAGAGGTGTTCTTCCTAGAGGACCATGGGACACTGAGGACTTCATACTACGGCTCAGCAAACTCCGTGATGTTCTTCATCTCGGATAGGCTTCAAGAGTTCAACCTGGAGTCCACTTGCCAAACTGTGGAGCAAGGCGCTTACTACCAGCTCTCAATGACAGCCCAGAGCATACCCAGAATGACTCGGCTACCTCCAACCTGGCCAAAGGTACGGCTACTGGTGTGGAACTGCAGAGGAGTTGCAAGGCGTGCCCAAGAGTTCTCGCGAACCCTGAGGGACCTGAAGAACCAGTATAAACCAAAAATGGTTCTTCTCACGGAGACGCAGTGGCAACCACGGGACGATCACGGTCTGATTCCACTCCGATTCCCTCAAGCTAACCGGTTCGAGATTCCTGGCCAGCGCGACAGAGGCGGCATGTGGTTCTCTTGGAGCGATAGGGTCACGGTCAACGTCAACAGTGACGCAAACAGTTTCCGTGTCAACATCGTTGCAAACCGTTAAATGTATTTTTCTTTTTATAAATTATCAAAAATCAATGTATTATTTCTTTTTTTTATAAAATATCAATGTAATATTTTTGTTTGCAATCAATATATTAATATTTCCCTTTGTATCAAAATATTAGCAATATTAATAATATTTGTATTTCCGCATAAATTATGGCATCATTACCTCATATGTGTATGTTCTGCGACAGCTGGCGTCCCTCGACTGGATCCATAATGCACTAACTAAATGACATAAAATAATAAACAAATGGAGCGAACTATGCAAACAAGACAACAAACACACAAAGACTGCCCAACAAGACCTAACGCCCGATCCGCTACCAAAATGAAGCGCCCCGACCTGTATTTACCGTACACAGTAAACACGTGCCGGAACTGTGACGACTCAACCAAAATAAGACCGGCATACAGTGTATATAACAAGAACACGGGCTCAACAGCCCAAAGTAAAATCAACAATAAAAACTCATCCGGCCCAATGGCCCAACGATAACAAAAGTATGCACAGCGGAAGACTTAAGACTCACATGACACTGTATGCGACACATGCAAACTATGGATCTGAGCCTGTCCAAGGGATAACGCTGCAGCCTGTCTGGAATGCGCCAAGCCTGTACATGAAACAACTCATCCTACGGGATGAAAGCCCGCAGGTGAGGGGTGAGTCCGAAGTGCTCACGACAATGGAAAGACGATCAATATGGACACTAAAAATTACTCAAGTCCAAAAATAACAGTCAAACGAAAAGACTCGACCTAAAGCTGGTCCAAGACCAAAAAGACTTAATAAAAACCAATTATCCAATTTTATCTTTCCGGGCCCCGTCACGGATAAGCTAGGGTCGTACCAGGTTATCAACCTGTTCCTGGTGCCAGATCAAAAAGAACCCAGGGATAGACATCCCAAAAATAACAAACCGGGATAGACATCCCAAGCATAGACATGCTTATCACACGAATCCAGATCATGGCCACCACAAAACAGTCTCTAACCATCCGGTCGTACCTCTACTTACCACGTGACAATTATATTACCGTCATTAAAAACCAAGTCATAGGGATCGACATCCCTAACCAAAATACCGAGGATCGACATCCTCGTCACAATTCATTAATTATACCATTACTCTTAATCCGAAAAAAAAAACACAGAAAACCAACACGGGATAAACATCCCAAAAATACCCAACAAGACTCTGGGATTAACATCCCGAACCAAAACACAGCAAAAGCACATTCGACAATGCACAATCATCAAAACATGATAACCGAGTAATATAGGCACATATCGAAGGAAATCCATCCTCACCTTGGCCGATTACTCAACTTCGGAGACAATGACCGGTCCGACGCCGGCTCCTCGGGAAACTGCCCGATATCCAAAAACCTATACAACAAAATCATACATACACATAAATACACATAAGAGTATGTCATGATGCCAAACTACGAATTAATCCCATCCCGGTTACTCATCCTTTATTATTTCCGTTTATCGAAAATATTTAACCATACGTATTTCCGAATATAATTTCGGTACCATACTTAATTAAAATTCCTTTCAAAATATTTTCATAAAATAATTATAATTTTCCAAAATTATAATTACTATAATTTTTCTGAAAATTATAACATATCTATATATTTTCCATAATATTTCCATAAAAATTATTATACTTTCCAAAATATAATTTTCAAGCATTATTATCTTTAGAAAACTCCATGAAAGTATAATCATATGAACTTATTTTCTGAAAATAAATACGAATTTATAAATACACATATATATTTCTAAATACTTTTCCAAACAATTATTAATCAACATAATTATATATATTTTATAGAAATATATCTATATATATTTTCCAAGATTAATAACATATACATACTGTATTCCAGAGAAATAATAATATATAATTATAATTTCCAGAAATATTTTCAAGGTATATATCTATTTCCTAATCTAACTATAATAATAATTTTACAAACATAACATAATTATCTTAATTGAAGAATCAAAGTATATATATATTTTTTCTAAATCTCAACCCAGAATATTGCATGTAATTTCCAAAATAATATTTTCTATTTTTTTCCAGAAATTAATTAACAGAAATAATTATATAAATAGATTTATATGTGTATATAGATATATATTATTAAATAAATGAAAATAAAAAAATAAAAAAAAGGAAGATCCGGATTGCAACCCAGGAAGGGCGCGACCGGGACGCGGAAATGGGCGAAACCCGACCTTACCAGCGGGTTGAGCAGCAAGGACGGCGGCGGAAGGCGCGACAACGTGAGGGAAGGCGTCGCGAGGGCGGCGAGGTGGAAAGCGACTCCAGAACGGCGGCAGAGGGCGCGGCGGCGACGGCAGATGGCGGAAGGCGCTGGGAAGGAAGGCCCGCGGGTTGCACGACGGGTCAAGGCCCCTACAGCGCGCGTCAGGCGGCGGAAAGGAGCGGTGGCGGCGGGGTCCAGTCGGCGACACGACGGCGAGCATGGTGGTACCGGTGGTGCGTCGAGAGGAGGCCGGGAACGCGTCGCCATGCACAGTAACCGGGCGGAGCAACGAAGGTGACGGTACTGTGCAAAAACCATTTTCTCCATTTTCTTCTTTTTCTCTATTTTCTTCTCTTTGTTTTTCTTATTTTCTTTTCTTTTTTCTTATTTTCTGCTTCTTTCTTTTTTTTTCCTTTTCTATTTTTTTCTTTTCCTCTCTCGGTATTTTTTTCTGTTTTCTCTTTTTTCTTCTTTTTTTTCTATTTTTTTCTTTCTTTCTTTTTTTTTTCTTTTTCTTTCTTCTCTTTTTTTTTCCTCTCCTTTTCTTTTTCTCTCCATTTTTTTTCTCTTCTTCTCTTCCTCTCCTCCAGCTGCCTTCTTTTATAAACTGAAAAATTACTGTTACCCTTGTGATATCAATAATGCAAGCGGGTCCGATCCAGACCAGAAAATAACCGATACCTCCTTAGTTATTTTCCGGTGTGATTTTTCGAGAAATTCCGAAACCCGAAAAATACCAACTTAGTTCCGAAAAATTCACGGAAAAATAACGAGCGCGGGAAAACCCTCGGTTTCGAAAAACGACTCCCGATTTACCTTGAATTAATTACCCAAGATTAATTCAACAGTAAATCACGGTAAATAGACTTTTACAGTCCGGTAAAAATCCAAAATTTTTACCCGGGCTGTTACAAAAAGAATAAGGAAGGGAAAAAAAGAAAGGAAGGCCGTGAAGAAGAAGAATAATAAAAAAAAGTAAAAAAAAGTGAGGAAAATGGTAAAGAGGAAGAAAAAAGAAAAAAGAATAAAGAATAACTGAACGGTGTCGATCAATCCATGTGTCAAACATCCGCAATCTCCGTTAACTCTCTTGACGGTAACGGAATCGGCTCAACCAGAGGGGGTAAACTGCGGAATTAGAAAATTTAGGGGGTCAAAAACTGATTTTTTTTCAGGGGTGACTCTAATTTGACCAAAAATACAAGGGGGTAAAAAATAATGAAACCCCTTACTGGAGTCAATCTGATGTTTTTTTTTCCTAATAAATTTACCTCAAATTTTTTATTTTTTGTTTGCGTTACACATGGTGAGGGATTGTTTCTTTGGCCTCCCGGTCTTTTTTGAAAGCATCATGGACCAACTAAGTCGCTTAATGGAGATTTTATGCATACACGAGGATTTGAATCCGAGTATTCACTTAAACAGAATCGACTCGCTTACCACTCAGACCAACTAAATTGCTTATCCCTCATTGCTATAATCCCAGTCTTTTAAATTATTTGGATGTGTTTACTCGGTGGTAGGCCCTTGATGGAGAGGTATTCCCACCAAAGCAGAATAAAGAATTTATCTATCATCAACTCTGAATAAAGTGTTTTACTCAGTCTTTTAAATTACCATAGTGGGGCTTGAAATGGTGTATCCCTAATGGTAATTTTCTGCTAAAATAAATGTTGAAGTTTGCTGAATAAATAAAACAATATTACTTGGTTCTTTTTTATTTCTAGTTAGAATAA
This sequence comes from Turnera subulata, assembly GCA_028386065.3. Classification (NCBI taxonomy): domain Eukaryota; kingdom Viridiplantae; phylum Streptophyta; class Magnoliopsida; order Malpighiales; family Passifloraceae; genus Turnera; species Turnera subulata. The sequence continues at coordinate 45,259 of JAKUCV010005407.1, forward strand.
CTGCATATCTAATTTGGAACTAATTAAGTCACCAAATGCTCCCTTTTGTCAGCTAGCAGTCTTATGTATTGAACTTAATTTAGTGATGCAACAAGAATTCTAAAATTGATATCAGTAACTTGTAGCTCATTAGTATTTTTATGTCAAAAGCAAAAAAAGGTGAGGTCTCGGGGTTGGAATCTTACCTTTATTTGGCTAGTATAAAAGGAAAGAATTCTTAAACGAATGACGGCTTTTATATATACAGAAAAAAGCATCTTCTATCTCCCAGGTTAAAATTGATAGCCTGTTTTTGTTTTACTGCAAATAATTGATTTCAAAGGATAGATCTAATATCAATGGTACTAGTTTTCCGAAAATTTCACCTTATAGTTTTAGATCTATCATACTAAATTTTCTGAAAATTCCAGAATTTGCTCAACATAGATCAACTCGATTTTAGAGGAAAAAAACTCAACACATGAAGAGGAAACAAAACCATTCTCACTTGATGTTTCCACCTGATTTCATTCACAATACAGAGCACCACACCTAAATAGAGGTTCATATACAACTTGCAAGTAATTGGCATGTGCAAAACATGATTGCAGCCTTGGTTATCTAAATATTCAGGCTTCCTAACCTGATCAAGATAATAACTAGATCAAAGTAAATAATAAAACAACCATCGGAAAACACAATTTGGATCAAGACAGTTTTATCCTCCTTTTTCAACATAAAATTCCATCACAGCTTCAAAAGCAACCCAATCCTTCTTTGCAGGAACTGGCAACCTGTTCACACTCCCAACAGAACACAAATGGATTACTACTAGAGAGATTCAACCGAAAAGAGATATGGAATATCAGAGAATGAAAAAGCGATAAGAGATAAAAAGGCCTACTACCTTATCGGCTAATTCTCAAAACAATTCAGAAAGTGTGAGTTTGAGATATCAAACTCAGTGAGGTCTGGTTGATTACATTAGTCATTTAATATAAATTAGGCCCTTTTCTGTTCTCATCAAACAAACACAGATGGATTATTTTAAAAAAATTTAAGATTTTTTCTAGTGTCTGTGTATATTGTACCTCGTTGCTAGTAGTAGACATACTATTTTGTTTTTTAAACCAAAAAGATACAAACATGTGATATGCCTTCATCAAATCAAAGGTAGAAACATAAAAGTAAAAGTGAAGACTCTGTGAGATATATATATATATATATACATACCAAACTGTTTTAGTCGTTTTGTTCTTCCTCTTGTTCTTCGTCTTCCTCCTACAGCAGTAAAAGGGGTTATAACGATGGAAGTGAGAGAAGAGCGGGAAAGAAATTAACAATGTTTTGTATTAGCAGTGAAATGCTCAGTTGGCAAGTCTTCCTACTCATTTTAATTTCTGTTTGGTTGCATTTAAAATCTCGAATATTTACGGGGAAAAAGTTTTTTTTTTCAATGTTTTTGTGTGCTCTCTTTGCTCTATAAGAACAACATCATATAATATATGTATTAAACAGGGTTTACTTCGAAGCAAGCTTATCTCCCAAATCCTCACAAGTTCCTTTAAAGTTTAAGGAAGGAGGTACGTAATGGCTTGATTAATATAAATTAGACCCTTTTGTTCTCACCAAACAAACAAACAAACACAGATTGGTTAATTTGAAGAATTAAGAATTATTCAAGTGTCAGTGTACGTACCTCGTTGCTGTCTTAGGGGGCAGGAATGTCTATTTGAGGGATGTGAGAGATCTTGGGCCAATCTTCCCCTTCCACTCTTTGACACCTCCTTTGCACCACAGGACATCCTTCGATTCGTAAAAAGGAAAGGGAGGAGGGCAACCCCTCTTCTGGGATGCATTGGAGCTCCGGGCAGTCAAAGATCGACAAACGTTGAAGAGAGGTGAGATGTTGAAGCCCACTGTAATCCAGAGATTTCAGATTTTCAAGATCTCTGATGGTAATCTGGGTAAGACTAGAAGGCAAAGATATCCTCCCGGGGAAGGATTCCACATCTTGGATATCATCTAACACCAAGGATGAAAGACAGGAGAGAAGGAATATTGTCTATGTTAGGGATGGAAGAAATCTTGGGCCAATCTTCCCCTTCCCCTCTTTGACACCTCCTTTGCAGCACAGGACATCCGCTGATGTGTAAATAGGAAAGGGAGGAGGGCAACCCCTCTTCTGGGATGCATTGGATCTCCGGGCAGTGAACGATCGACAACCGTTGAAGAGAGGTGAGATGGTGAAGCCCACTGTAATCCAGAGATTTCAGGTTTTGAAGGTTCCAGATGGTAATCTCGGATAGACTAGAAGGCAAAGATATCCTCCCGGGGAAGGATTCCACATCTTTGATATCTTCTAACTTCAAGGATGAAAGAGAAGAGAGCTTATCCAAACCCCAATCCAACAGAAGACTGCTGCTGCAATGACTTAGAATCAGATCAACAAGGGATGGGAGGAACAGGTGATTCACCCTCCTCAATTGGGGACATCCATATAGTTCTAGACGCTCAAGAACAGGGAATGCCCTCCTCCTTCTGCTGCCTTGTCTCTCATCATGCCTTGGATCATCACATATCCATTCCTCCCATCGTGGCATGCTTGTAAAACTTAGATGTTTGAGGGATTGAAATGGTTGTTGGATTGAGGACTTGCAACTCCGGCCAGTACCGTAGAAGAACTCAGCCCCCACAGATACTACACATTCAAACCCATCTATCCGAAGTGTTTCTAAGAATGGCAACTGCCCAACCGGTGGCAAGTGCGTGCAGTGTTTGCATCCCTCAAGTGCCAAACTCACAAGCTTGGAATAGGAGGAGTCCCCCACCCAATCCGGAAACCTCCTACCCCTAAATCCCCAAATCTCAATCTTCTCCACATTTATGTGAGGCTGCAGATGCTGTAGAAGTAGGCTTGCGTTGAATGAACCATCACTCTCCCACTCAAGAGACAATTCCCGTAGCCCCTTCTTCTCTTTCAGATTGGCCCTCAAGGCTTCTCCCTCATCCACAACATTCTCCAGATTTCTAAGCCTTAAACTTCCTTGTAAATTTCGGAGCTCTGCTAACTCTCCAAGCCCAGACCCTCGTCGTTGTTCACCCACAATAAATGTTGCTAAATTCTGGAGCTTCACCAGTTTGCCCATTTGTACTGGCATATATTTCAAACCAGTCCCCCTAAGATCAAGGTTGCATAGATTGATCAGAACTGTCATCTTGTCTGGAAGCTCAACAAGCTCATAACACTCGCACAATTTTAAAGTCTGCAACTTGTAGAGACCACATATAGATTCGGGAAGCTGTTTGATTGGTGACCAACTAACCTCCAGATGCCTCAAATCCTTCAAATTGCCAATTGACCCAGGCAACTCTTCTATCCTTGTTTTTACTAGTCTGAAATGCCTCAGCTCCTTCAAATTTCCTATTGAATCAGGCAACACAGTAAGTTTGCTGCAATCTTCCAGGATCAATGTTTGCAAGTAACATGAACTTGCCACATCTTCTGGCAAACTTTGTATTGATGACCCCCTCAGTCGCATAAACCTTAAGTATTTCAAGGTTCCAACCTCAGTAGCCAATCCAGCATCATTATCATCACCATACTTCTTAAAAGAAAAATCCAGTACTCGCAAGCGCCCAATTCTTGACAAAAAATTGAGAGACTGGCCAGACTCAGCCTCCACCACCGAATATATCAAAGTCCGCAAGATCCTTGCTTCCCAGAGACTCTTCAGTTGTTGCTCCCATGGATTAGATCCCCTGCTATGTATGTAGAACAAATGGCGAGTCCTTTTACCTGGTTCTCGCTTATCAACATCTTCCATATTGTAGAAAAATTCCCCTGCTATGGATTTTGCCAAGTCATTGACCAGATCATGCATAACAAATATTCTTTCACCATCGTACCCAAATCCTTGAAAAGTAAAGAATGACCTGCTAGCAAGTTCTTCAAAATACTCATTGCCAATCTCTTCCATATCTCTACTCTTATCGGTTTGGAGTATGAATCCTTCCGCCATCCATAAGAGCACCAACTCTTCCTTCTTGAATTTGAAGTCCTTTGGAAAGACAGCACAGTAAGCAAAACACTGCTTGAGGTGGGAAGGAAGATAATGATAGCTCAATCTCAGAGCCGGAATAATGTCACCATTGTGCATATCCCACATATTGCTCTTTAATATGGATTCCCACTCTTGGGCATTTGTCTTACCATGGAGTAAACGTCCAAGAGTTGTTGCAGCCAAAGGCAGGCCATCACACTTCCTTGCAATTTTCTTCCCAATTTCTTCCATTTCTCCATAAGCATCAGCAGCACCACCATCAAAGGCATGTTGTGCAAACAACTGCCAGCAATCCTCTTCATTTAATACTTCTAGCCGATGACTCGGAACTGAAGACATGGCTAGTGCCACTTGTTCAAATCGTGTCGTAATAAGGACCTTGCTTCCTTGTGCAGCGGATGAGAATGGTGCCAGCAAACGTTTCCAATGGGCACGCTCATTCCAAATATCATCCAAAACAAGCAAAACCCTCTTCCCTCTTACTTTCTCTTCTAGCTTACATTGCAGCAGATTGGGAGTTAATGAATCACATTCCGATACACGAAATTCTTTGAGAATATCTTTGGTCACCTTAAAAACATTAGACTCTTCGGAGACACAGACCCATGCTCTATGTTCATCATCAAACCGTTGCTTCACTTGATTATCATTGTAAACAAGTTGTGCAAGTGTGGTTTTGCCTAACCCCCCCATTCCGACTATGGGAATCACATCAGGGTGTTTGCCTTTTACATCATCAGACAACAGCAATCGTATTATAGCTTCTTTATCATTATCCCTTCCATAAACTACAGGATCAACCAGCAGAGAAGTGGTTGTTCTTTCTTGAGATGATGATGATGATGCAAGATCAGGTTTGCTCCCAACTTGCGCCACTAAACCAAGTGTATTTGTTTGCTGCAATAAGTCTTGCACTCTATCAAAGATCTCCTCTAATCTGGGTTGCATCTCTCCCATCCCCTTCTTACATGGATTAAGAGAGGAGAGAAAATTTCTCACCTGATTTGAGCAGGTTTTTGAACTTCTTGATTCCACTTTCATATGTTGTTCACGAGCTCTGTAGGAAATCTCGTCCAGGAAGTCATCAATTTCATAGGCAATGTCTTTGAGGTCGTCCAACCAATTCTTCACGGCCGGCGAAGTGATCTGCTTCTCCTCAGCATCTCCGAGCAGCCCATTGACAGTGTTCATTCTTGTTTTCAACTTCAGCAGCAGCTTATCATCGAGCTTCCGCTGCTTGAAAAAGTTCACAACCTCTTGGGAAGCCATCTTGTCAAATAAGACATTAAAGACAGCAGACAGAACAGCTCCTGCTACCAAAGCCTCGGCCATGATCTTGTTCCAAAAATCGTCTGTTATGAATCAAAAGAGAACAGGGAATGAAACACAATCAAACAGACAACAGAGCAAGCTAACTAAGAGTAAGATTACAGGAAGGTTTTTCTTACCTGAAAGCACAAAAATTCTCGCTGGAGCTTTGCGTGTTCAGTGCAGGGTTAGATCTGTGGGGGAAGGCTTAACAAGGAAAAGTGTGCATATAATTACTCGTCAACAATTATTTATGATGTCGCCATTGGCTTTCCAGTAGGATTCATAATAATTCTATGCATGGTGGGTCCTAAGGCGGGTCATCCTTACTGGTGCAATGAAGAAAATACTAGTGGACCGAAACGAGTCAACAAAATACTACATTCATAAATCATTGCACTTTGAAGAATATTAGTTGGACCAAAAGATTTTAAAGTAAACACATTTGATTAAGATGTCCTGTATATAATTCTCAAAAAAAAAAAGGATGTCCTGTATATCTCTATGCATGTACTTATTTTTAGGGAGGTGGAAGAATAAACAGTCTTAGGACCTGTACATGTGTGCGATAAACAGTACTCTTCATCTGGTGCTGTTCGTTGCAGAGGCATTAGTTGCCATGCCAGGACAAAGAATTTACTTGAATCCACCGCTTGCTTAATTTTGCTTAAAACGTTATATATATATATATATATATATATATATATATGTGTATACTTCAAGAATTCTACAGTGCAAAATATATAAATGAAGACTTGTAGAATGAAAATGTCTAAAATCTGCTAAACTTGGAAGCCAGCAGATAGCGCACTTGATTAAATTAATGGACGCCAATTGTGCCAAAGTTAGGATGGTTGAGGTACTGCAATCAGGAGGGGAATTACAAACTTACCTCTTTTTCTTTTTTGTTACATTAAACTTGGAGATGGGTGAGGGATTGTTTCTATGTCCGAGATATTTAGCTGGCCCTGTTCCCAAGCCTGTCGGAATTGTAGGTCTTTTTTTAACGCAATACGGAAATGTGGTCGCAGACCAGAATCTTAAGCCCTCTAGAACGAATTCTAGTCGACCTAGTTGGAATACCATAATCCAAGCTTTTTCTTTTTGTTATCCATTCGATATCCGATACTTTGCACTTTTCACTGACTAATCCGAATTCGATCAGGGTCGTACACCTGGTTATAGTGGATGAGTCTCCCAACAAAAGAACTCAAATCCATGACCTTATATAAACGGAACGAACCAAATTGCTTACATCACATTGGTAATCTCAGCATTTTAATTACATGGATGTGTCATTCTCACCTTTACTCAAAGGTCCATCGTTTTACTCGTGGTAGGCCCTTAATAACTTGGAAGCATTTAGTAATGGGTTGCCGTGTGGGGTCTTATCTGGTTAGACAGGAAGTGCTGCAGGATTTTACCAAAACACCAAAACATTGAACCTCGCTAGCTATTAAATCTTTAGCTCTTCCTTCAAAATCAAGTCATAGGTCTTAAATTGATCTTCTGTCTTCTATTGTTGTTGTAATTTTATTGGATGTAAAGCAGCAAGCAACGAATATTCGAATGAGACAAACCTGTAAAAACTGGATCATTAGAGAATGGTAAAAATACCTAGCATATCAGAGCAGCCTTGCCAAGGTTGCTGAAAAGGATGAGACCATCCTCATAATCGCACTCGAAATCCGCTGTTTGACACCGTTGATTAAGAAGATGAAGACATTTGGGAGTGCGAGTATAGATTGTGGACAAGACAAGGGTTTGGTGAATATAAATTTCCTTGCCATAAAACAATAAATCAGGTTAGAAAGGAATTGTAGAATTCTTTTTATTTCTCTGTTTGGAAACATCAAAACATGTGAGAATGTGCTATCCAACTTGGAACTCATTAGTGCTACGCTCTGGACTGAAGCTAATTGGCAGCATGAATTCAAACGTAAGTCATCTGAAGTTCAGAGACGCTCAAGACTTGTAATAGCATTAACAGGAAATACATTTTATTGGATGTAAACCAGCAACGTATATATATCCGAATCTGACAAACCTGTGAGGTGATCCAATAAAACTTGGTTTTTGGTTGCAGACCAGTTGTTGATTTTGATAGGAATTTGTGGCCTAATTGTTTGTCTTTCAACTCCTAAACACAACCCAGAAAGTTGCACTTCAAATGGTTGGCTTTGTTTTTTTTTTTTTTCTACTGCAAATGGTTGATTTCAAAGGACAGATTTATTATCACTGATACTAGATTTCAGAAAGTTTCACCGGATAGTTTAAGCATCTATTATACCAAATTCCTGGAAATTCCAAACTCTGCTCAATATCAGTCAACTATGTTTTCACTCAATCTCTTTTTTAATCAGTCTCCCGAGGTTAATAATCAGAGGAAGACACTCAACATACGAAGGGAAAACAAGACATTCTCACTTATACAGAGGTTCATATACAAATTGCTAGCAAATTGCAGCCGCAACTGGTATAGAACGGGAATGCGCTACTTCTGCTACCTTGTCTCTCATCATCATCAGATAACCATTCCTCCCATCGTGGCATGTTTTCAATCCATAGACGTTTGAGGGATTGAAATGGTTGAATTGACTTGCAACTCCCACCACCGTAGAACTCTGCCCCCACTGATACTACACAATCAAACAGCTCTATCGAAAGTGTTTCTAAGAATCGCAACTGCCCAACCGGTGGCAAGTAATTGCAGGATTTGCATCATAAACATAATGCAGGTAATAGTTGGAGAGGTGGTGCTGATTATAAACATAATCCAGGTAATAATTGGAAATAAAACAAGTCACAGACAAAGACTTGCAAATTGCTTTCTATAAGTTGATCAATATGAGAAGTTTATTAACTTTAGAACCTCTCCCTTTTTAAGAACTGCTTGGGTTTTAAAGTTGCATGCAATTACCCAGCTTAGAGTGCTGAAAGTAGAAAAAGTGACAAAGATAAAAGATGTGGTTGAAGAGACAAAGTCAACAAAGGCATAATGCAAGTAATAATTGGAACTAGTAAAACAAGTCACAGATAAAGTATTATAATTGGAACTAGTAAAACTGTGAAATGTTGTTTTTAATTTTTTTTGTTGGATGTAAAAGCAGAAACATACATATCAGAATGAGACCAACATATGAGGAGCTCCAATAAAAGTTGGTTTTTGACTCCGGACCAATTGTTGATTTTGATCCGATTTCGTTACCTAACTATTGGTTTTTTCCAGTTCCTAAAGCAACCCAGAAAGCAGGTTCATATACAGCTACAGCTAGAAGGGAAAACAACACATTCTCACTCGATGTTTTCATTCAGAATACAAAGCAAGCACACTTATACTGAGGTTCATATACAAAACTGACAGCTGCAACTAGCATGCCCTCATGGTTTATCTAAATATTTAAATTTCCAAAGCCGATCCAGATAACAACTAGATTATTACAATAAACACTAAATCAATCGGAAAACACAGTTTGCAATCTAAGATAGTTTTATCCAATACAGTTACAAAAGCAGCCCAATCCTTCCGCATGGTCTGGTAACTTGTTCAACAAAAACAAATGGATCTTCAATTCAATGAACGACCTTCATCTTTACTGAAGAAAATAGCAGAAAAACATAGCCAGTCAGCAACCAACTAAGCTCCAGATACACAATATAAATGAGAGAAGAGCAGGCAGGAAATTAAGAATATTGGTAACAATCAGTGTAATGCGCATGCAATTGACAATTCTTCCTACTTATTTTGATCTTTGTTGTTTGGTTGCAGGTTGAATTTAAAATCTTGAATATTTACGGGGAGATTAGCTAGGTTGAGTTTTATGTTTATGTCTGCTAGCTCTCTCTTTCTCTCTAATTAAGAACAACATCATTAGCAAGCATATACATTGAACCTGCTTAGGAACTTGCTTCTAAGTAGACGTGATGATGCTATCTTATGAATGTTAGAATTAGTCAGCCTTGCAGTTGATCTAATTAAGCTACTTAAATCACAAATCCAGATAATTAAAAGAGCACACAAATAGTGATTTAGAGATATCTAAACTCAGTCAGGTCAACCCTGGCCTCTTCTGGGATGCTATTTTATGGATCTTAGAAGATAGTTAAGCTGCTTAAGGTACCATAAAATATAATTAAGCTGCTTGATTAATAGAATTATTTTTCCTTCTTTTGGGATTGATATGAGAAAGGAAACAGGTTACGGATTAGGCCTTTTTGTTCTCATCAAAAAAAAAAAACACACACACACACAGATTGATTATTTTTAAAAATAGCCTAATTTAAGAGTTTTCCAAGATGAGCTGTGTACTTACCTCGCTTGGTGGAGGAATGTATATTCCAGGGATGTGAGAAATCTTGGGCCAATCTTCTCCTTCCTCTATTTGACACCTCCTTTGCACCACTGGACATCCTTCGATTTGTAAATAGGAAAGAGAGGAGGGCAACCCCTCTTCTGGGATGCATTGGAGATCCGGGCAGTCCGATATTGTCAAACGTTGGAGAGAGGTGAGATGGTGAAGCCCATTGTAATCCAGATATTTCAGATTTTTAAGACCCCATATGGTAATGTGGGTAAGACTAGAAGACAAAGATATCCTCTTGGGGAAGGATTCCACGTCTTGGATACTTTCCAACACCAAGGACGAAAGAGAAGAGAGCTTATCCAGTTGCCAATCCAAGATAAGAATGCTGCAATTCCCAATCCAAAGCATTTGAAGTGTAGAAGAAGCCCCAAGTTGTCCCGATAGTTGTTGTCCTTGAGAATCAATTGTAGTCGACGGGGAAGAAATTTGCTCAACAAGGGACGGGAGAGAAAGTTGCAGGTTGGCAAACCTCAGCTTGGGACATCCTCTTATTTCCAAGTCAACAAGGGATGGGAGGAACAGGTGATTCACCCTCCTCAATTCACGACACGATCGAAGTTGTAGATACTCCAGAACAGGGAATGCCCTCCTTCTGCCTTGTCTCTCATCATCATCATCAGATATCCATTCCTCCCATCGTGTCATTCTATGAATCTCCAGACGTTTGAGGGATTGAAACGGTTGTTGGATTGCCATGCAACTCCCACCGAAGAACTCAGTCCCCACTGCCACTACACATTCAAACCCAAGTATGTTTGCATCCATTAAGTTCCAAACTCACAAGGTTGGAATAGGAGGAGTCCCCCACCCAATCCGGAAAACTTGTACCCTTAAATCCTCCAATCTCAATCCTCTGCACATTTATGTGAGGCTGCAGGTGCTGTAGTAGTACGCTTCCGTCGAGTGAACCATCTGAGGAGCCAACATCATCATCATTTTGCCACCGATAAGACAATCCCCGTAGTCCCTTCTTCTGTTTCAAATTGGCCCTCAATGCATCTTCCTCATCCACAACGTTCTCCAGATTCTGAAGCGATAATTCACCTTGTAAATTTCGGAGCGCCCCCAACTCTCCAAGCCCAGACCCTCGATGTTGCTCACCCACAAAAAAGGCTGTTAAATTCTGGAGCTTCACCAGTTTTCCCATCTGTACTGGCATATATTTCAAACTAGTCCCACTAATATCAAGATTGCATAGGTTGACTAGATTCGTCATGTTGTCTGGAAGCTCGGCAAGTCGGTTACAGTCAAACAATTTTAAAGTCTGCAAGCTGTAGAGACCGCATATAGATTCGGGAAGCAGTTGGATTGGTGTTTCAGAAAGGTCTAAAGCCTCAACTCCTTCAAATTGCCTATTGAATCAGGCAACACTTCTATGCGTGTATGTTTTAGGCTCAAATGCCTCAACTCCTTCAAATTGCGTACTGAATCAGGCAACACAGTCAGTTGGTCGCAATATTCAAGGATCAGTGTTTGCAACTGACACAACCTCGCAACATGTTCTGGCAAACGTTGTATTGATGACCTGCGCAGTCGCAGAAACCGTAAGTATTTCAAAGTTCCAACCAGTTCTGACAAAATATTTCCTGCATCGTTATCCTCCTCAATGCAAAAATCCAGCACTCGCAAGCGCCCACTACATCTTGACAAAAAATTGAGAGATTCACCAGGCTGATCCTCCACCGAATATATCAAAGTCCGCAAGACACTTGCTTCGTAGAGGCTCTTCAATTGCTCCATTGAATTAGATCCATCTTGTCTATAAAACAAATGGCGAGTTCTTCCACTAGGCTCCCGCTTATCAGCATCTTCCATGTTGTAGAAAAATTCACCAGCTATAGATTTTGCCAAGTCATTGACGAGATCGTGAATGACAAAGAAGCCTCCACCACCGTACTTAGATTTTTGGAAAATAAAAAATGACCTGCTCGCAAGTTCTTCAAAATATTCGTTGCCGATCTCTTCCATATCTCTCCTTCTATCGGGTTGGACTATGAATCCCTCTGCCATCCATAAGAGCACCAACTCTTCCATCTTGAATTCGAAGTCCTTTGGAAAGACAGCACAATAAGCAAAACACTGCTTGAGATGGGAAGGAAGATAATGGTAGCTCAATCTCAAAGCAGGAATAATGTTGCTATTGCGCACATCCCATATCCTGCTCTTTAATATGGATTCCCAGTATTTAGCATTTTTCCTGCGATAGAGTAGACCTCCAAGGGTTCTTGCAGCCAGAGGAAGGCCTTTGCATCTGCTTGCAATTTTTCTACCAATTTCTGCCAATTCTCCGTACGCATTGGCAATGCCACCATCAAAGGCATTTTGGGCAAACACCTTCCAGCAATCATCTTCATTTAATACATCTAATTGGTGACTTGGAACTGATGACATTGCTAACGCCACTTGCTGACTTCTTGTCGTAATGAGGACTTTACTTCCTTGTGCTGCAGATGAGAATGGTGAGAGTAAACATCTCCAATCAGCCTCTTCACTCCAAATGTCATCCAAAACAAGCAAAACCCTCCCCTCTCTGACTTTCTCCTCTAGTTTATTTTGCAGCTGATTGGGGGTTAATGAATCACATCCCGGTACACTGAATTCTTTGAGAATATTTTTGGTCACCTTGAAAATATTAGATTCTTCGGAGACACAGACCCATGCTCTATGTTGATCATCAAACCGTTGCTTCACTTGATCATCGTTGTAAACAAGTCGTGCAAGTGTGGTTTTTCCTAACCCGCCCATTCCGACTATGGGAATCACATCCGGGTGTTTGCCGTTTGCATCATCGGACAACAACAATCGTAATATAGCTTCTTTTTCGTTGTCCCTGCCATAAACAATAGGATCAACCAACCGAGAAGTGGTTGTTCTGTCCTGAGATGATGATGATGATGATGATGATGCATGATCAGAACTTTTCCCAACTTGCGCCACTAAACCAAGTGTATTTGTTTGCTGCAGTAAGTTTTCTACTCTATCAAAGATGTCTTCCAATCTTGGTTGCATCTCTCCCATCCCCTTCTTACATGGATTTAGAGAAGAGATAAAGTTTCTGACCTGATCTGAGCAGGTTTTTGGACTTCTTGCTTCCACCTGCATCTGTTGTTCATGGACTCTGTAGGCAATCTCGTCTAGGAAGTCATCAGTTTCATAAGCAATGTCTTTGAGGTCGTTCAACCAGTTCTTCACGGCCAGCGAAGCAATCTGCTTCTCCTCAGCATCTGCAAGCAGCCCATTGACAGTGTTCAATCCTGTTTTCAACTTCTGCAGCAGCTTATAGTCGAGCTTTCGCTGCTTGAAAAAGTTCACAACCTCTGGAGAAGCCATCTTGTCAAATAGGACATTAAAGACAGCAGACACAACAGCTCCTGCTACCAAAATCTCCGCCATGATTATTGATTACAGGAAGGTTTTCTTAGCTGAAGCACAAAATTCTTGCTAGAGCTTAATTTGTGAGGGAAGGTACTTTGCTGTGTGTGTTCAGTATGCATGGAATTACTCGGTCGTCATCCCATTATTTATAATGTCGCCACTGGTTTCCCAAATTAGTATTATAAACGTTACATTTAAAAAATGATAGTAGACCAAGTGGACATGTTAGCAAAGTTGACATTTTGTATTTCCTGTAGACAAGTTAGCAAAGTTAGACTTTTGGGTTTCCAAATTCCACCATGTAGGTCATCTATGGGCTTTTTATAAATTTTTCTTCTGATCCAGCGACATTTTTTGGCGAATAGTCTGATAACCAATGTGGATTGGTCCAAGTAGTAAGCGACTTAATTCCGTTTAAACAAGGTCTCGGATTCGATATCTTGTGTACGTAGAAAATCCCTCATTGAGAGACTCACCCACCATTCATAGGTGCGCGACCCGGGTCGAATCCAGATTAATCGGGCGAAACCTCGGAAACCGGATGGGAAAACAAAAAATAATAATAATAATCTGATAACCATGTCTAAACCACACCGTCAACTTGTCCTGGAATAGCAATTTGTAGTACTATAGTATATAATCACTACTATCATCAATTATTGCTGGCGAAGCTACATGGGGCATGGCCCCTCCTAAAGTTTAATTAGTAGACTAACATATATAGAGAGACTTAATTAGTGGTGAGGTGTCGCTTGAATTTCTTCGTCAACCCAATATAATTATTTAATGATTATCGTGAACAAGCAAGTAATCCTCTCCCTTTTGGTTGATGCAAATTCGTGGTCAATTTGTTATGTGAATGTAATGTGTGAATCCATATTCCCCCCTTTATTCCCGCTCCCTTTGGGTTTTACTACACTAACAATTCGAATTATTGATCAACTTGTGGCTTGAATCTCAATATCATAATTGGAACTTTTTGTCATTATCATTAAACAAGGTTTAATTAATTTGAAAATTGTTTTCTATAAGTTGATCAATTTGAGAAATTTATTATCTTTAGAACCGTAAAGAACTACGTGGATTTCAAACACAATTACAATACAGTTGCAATACAGTTGCATGCAAACTATACCCAACTCAGAATAACCAAGGTGGAAGAAGTGGCAAAGATAAAAAATAAGATGGTGAAAGAGGAGGAGAGGCAATACTATAGGGTGGTGCTAATTATGGACAGAGTGCAAGTAATAATTGGAATTAGCTAGACAAGTCACAGATAAGGTGTTATAAGTGTGAGAATTCGAAATGCTGAAGAAGGTGATGGCTATAGATTCTTAAGAATTCGAAAATGCTAGAGATTAAAAGATGAAGAATTCTTAAGAACTTGGAAGGCACAATCCTGCAACCCTACAACGCAAGTCACCTGGAATTTGATGATCACGCAGAGCAGCAACTAATTCGAAACCCTCTTACCATCTTCTTTTCTTTCTATTCTTAGGGTCTCTTGCTTTTTTTGCATCCATTCTTTCATTTTCTTTTGTGCCGTTGAAAGGTTCATTACCATTGTTTTACGTTAATTACCATTAAAGCTAGTAATTTTTTATAGTTGATGGTACTGACAACCGGGATATAGTGATGGTGAATTTATCATATATAAATTATTTGTATACCATCTTTTATGCTGGTAACATTATTTGTGGGGCTACCATGCTGCATTGTTATTAAATTACAGTTCTGAAATGTTGAAGTAAGAAGTATGCACTTTGACTTTTGGGTTGTGTGCCGGCAATGGGATTCTCTATACTTTCTGTTGGGCCCGGTGGCACTATCTTGCGGAATAATGATCAATCAAAATAAATGGCACACAGAATTTAACGTGGTTCACCCAAAACTTTTGGGCTACGTCCACAATCACGATCTCACAGAACTTCCACTATAAAAATAGTAGGCTTACAAGAGAGACTTCCCTAATAATAGGTGAAACGCCCGTGTCCCAATTTAATAATATGAGTTACAAATTGATTATAGATGGACCAAATTGCCCTTATCATTCCCGGGACACCCGTATCCCAAAATTATTCATTAAAGAATATACAGCATGTGAAGTGACCAAAATGCCCTTCTACCCGGGATACAATATCAACAGCATAATCAATGAACAATTATACAATAGATTAAACAACAACGAGTATGCAGCGGAAGACTATACATATGAAACTTATATGCAGTGAACTCTATGGATCCGACCCGAGGAGAGGAATGCACCGCCACCTGCTGATATGCACTACTGCTCAATGAGCAGTTAACCTGAAACAGACTGTGAGGGGGTGAGACCAACCACTGTCTCACCGCAGACAAATAAACCAATAATATACAAAACAAATCAACTACAAGTACACCGGCAATGGCAATAGCAAACACAATGCACAAAACAATTCACAATATACAACACAAGTCATCACCAGACTTCAACCATCACTTATCGTTACTTATCTTATTATTTTTGTTATTAAGTTTAATTAATTGATTAGGGCCCTCTACTGTGTGCGTCGAGCTCGGTCCCGTCTGATCAGACAACCAGGCACGAAGCCCAAATAAACAGGCACGAAGCCCAAATAAACCAGGCACGAAGCCCAACATATCCATAGAGAGAGAGAGACAGAGAGAAAGAGGGAGGTAGAAAGGGGGAGGTAGAAGGAGGGAGGTAGAACCGGCCATCACAGGCCCACATGCAAACCCGCATGCAATCCCGAGGGGTATTACTTCCCGCTCGAACCAACCGGTCAACAGCCCCACAGTAGACTGCATTATAATTCATTATTCTCATTTATTCTTTAAGAGTTGTACCATACGTTGTTTCAAACATGGTTGTGTGGATTTAACATCTTAAACTCAAATCCGGGCCTCNAGCTTTAATCGTACACTAGGCCCGTTACTAAGAAATCCAGGTCTAAACCCAAAATTCAAACCCAATTTATACCTGGGCCTAAGGCCCACATCATAAGAACCCTTTGGGCCTGAAGCCCATCTCAAAATAATATCTATTTATTGGGCCTAAAGCACATTCCCAAAACCATTGGGCCTAAAACCCATTTAAATTAGTTACATTTTATTGGGCCTAGAGTGTTTTATCCCAAATCTCCAAAATACAACATTGGGCCTAAAGCCCACATCATTAGTCATTGGGCCTAAAAGCCCTTATAGAATTAATATGACATTAATTGGGCCTAAGCCCGGCCCATCACAATAATACTTTAATCAAACTCCTGAGCCCAAATATTTTTCCGCCTAACGGTTCTAAACGCGTCGGAAGTTCCCGGCCACGCGCCTCTAACCTATCACACTCGGTCTTTCACTATTACCATTTATTTTGAATACATCGATATGAAGCTTTTACGGTACATGATATGTACAAGAATTAAATTACAACACTGCCGGGAATTACCGTCCAATGCAGATCTCCGTACCGTCTCGTCGAAGCAGCAACAGTCCTTCTCGAATTCCGGTCAGTCCTCGCCGGAACGAAACCCGAGTCGCCGGAAAAATCCCGAGCCTCGCCGGATTCCGGTGAACTCGCCGGAAAATACACCAAGGCCGAGAAAACACACCACAATCGTTCTGCCACCACCCCAGAAACATCCAAAAACAATATTCAATTCAACAATCCAGTTCACGCAAAGGAACTCAATGAACAGAAAGGAAGATTGGTCTCGGATCCTTACCGGAAATCGGAATCTGTCCTGACCGGATCTAAAACCCCAGAGCCCGAATCCAACCTGAGTCTCGGATCCGCCGCTGGAAGCCCCTAACTGCCATTGACCAGAAACCCGAGCCTTGCACCTTACTGCCCGGAGGGAGCCCGCACCAACAACTCAACCATCAACTGCAGTCACGCACCCGTCGCCGTGAACCACCAAGCACCAGCCGTCGACGGCGATGGCGGCCTCAGACATCATCCCCGGCTCGCACCAGTTCCCATCCCCGTTCACAGCCGCAACCCGAACACCTCCGCTCGCACACCCCCGTCAACGAACACCACAGTCGACAGAAGTACCAAATGCCATCCTCAAACCACCACACACCCAGCAACCCAAACACACAGAACCCGGTTAACAAATCCGTACTCAAGGCTGCAAAGAACGGAGGCAGAAGAGAGAAGGGGAGTCAGAGCTTACCCATCTAATGGCATCGCGACCTCGCCTCGACGACGACGGCTCCTTGTCGCGTCCAAGCCCGGCCCAACAACTGCGAACCAGCCCCGCCTCCTCCCTCAATCTGCACCGACGGCAACACGGGAAGAAAAGACGGATCCGGCGGCGTCTCAACGGCAGTGGCTCGAAAGGAGGAAGGAGACTACTTGGTGGCGGCGTGGGGATGACGAAGATGAGAGGAAAGTGGAGAGAAAGGGAGGAAATGAGGAGAAGAAACAAAATCGTGGGGGGAGGTAGAGGGTGGCTGCCGCATTCGGTAGAGGAGAAGGAGAGAAAAGAAAGAGAGGAGTGGGAGAGAAAGAGATGGCTTTTATACTACCACTCTAGGGTTAGGGTTTCCTCATCAACAAAACGGCGCCGTTTGGATTCAAAACGCCGTCACCTCGACTACAACCCCCCTCATCTAGTCAAGCCCCATGCCAAAACTCACTCTTGTGTGTGCTTTATGTTCTAGTTCCTCTAAAACTACGTAGTTTTAGGCAAAACTACAACCATCTTCGTGTTTCACTCCAAGATACAAATAAACTCCAAAAGAAATCCAATTACGGTTTAATTTCACCATTAAATAAATATTTCCAAAGAGAAGAAGAAATTAATAATAATTTTCTTGACCTAAAATCCCGAAAATTCCTCGAGGGTAGAATTGGAAATAAAATTTAAAAATTCCGAAAATCCCTAAAAATTAAATATCGAAAATCCGGGGCGTTACAGTTCTACCCCACTTAATAAAATTTCGTCCTCGAAATTTGTAGAATAAGTCAAGCAGCCAAGTGCTTACCTGACACAAACAAGTGTCACCCGGTATCAAAATACCATCGGCCAAACCACCAAGTAGAACCATCATGTCCATCAAATACATTTCCAAGCAAGAACTCCAATATACCCAAGTCAATCATCGACTTAATCTAACATGATCAATAGATCATAAGATCAAAGCTCTAAACAAAGAATCTTATCCAATCATAATCAACAATATTTATACCAATATCCATAAACCGTTTCATTTATCATCAATCAACCAAAAACATATCCAATCTTTTAGCCCACTACACATATCTCTAACACAAAACCCCAAGTTGTTACCTAAGTAACAAGATCATCACTCCCATTGCGAATACCTCAAGACCAAAAATCCATAATCTATCACCTGTTTCGGACCTCAGGCATTTCCTTTATCACACACCATTTCAGCCAAAATCGTATATAACCTTGATCAAACCTTAGGCACTAGAAACCGAACATTACCGAAAAATCATACTTACACCTTGGATTCCTTAAGACCTAAACATCACTTCGTAACTCATACTCATGCTTATATTCTACTCCTCAAGTCACACTTAGCACCGACTCCAAGTTTCTTGATAAAGGAATTAAAACATCAAAGCATCTTTTGTCACATAACTAATAACCTAGTAACTGAATCACAATCCCCGAGATCACCTCAAAATCAAACTTCATACAAAACAAACTACCAGCATCACTCAGTATAAGAACTATAACCTCAACAAAAATTCATGATCAAAACTTTCCAATAGCTATCGCCATCAATGTCTCAAATTCCAACAAGGTTAGATACCTCGGGCATCATTAAAAGACTTTTCCCCAAATATACCATTAGGTCAATCCTCAAATTAGTTCAAGAAATCACCTCGCACTCCGAACAAGATCTAGCCATAAAATAATTCCACAAGTATCTACAATTCCTCACGTTTATATCATCAAACCACGAATAACTTGATCACCAAGATCACAACAATCAAATCTACAAGTATCACATAAGATCATCTCCTAACAGACTTAACACCCGAAAACAAATTGATGGTTCTTACTTGTATTGGCCAGTTCGTCATAGACAAGGAACACAAGTAAAGAGTCAAGAGTCTACACCGACTCTGACAAACTGTGGATATTCCACTAAACAAACTCTGCAACAGCCTAGCTGTAAGGGTAAAAATGTCATTCCAACGACAATACCGGGTCACTTCGACCCACAACAGGTGCGTGTCCTCCACCGGATGCATAGTACGACACTCTATATGAATGCATTTGACAATGCAACAAACGACTCAAAAAGGAGCAGACTTACGCACATAAGAACACAAAGCTTATTAACACATCCCAAAAGATCTACAGCCCGCTCCGCTACCAACTGAAACGCCCGTGTCCCAATTTAATAATATGAGTTACAAATTGATTATAGATGGACCAAATTGCCCTTATCATTCCTGGGACACCTGTATCCCAAAATTATTCATTAAAGAATATACAGCATGTGAAGTGACCAAAATGCCCTTCTACCCGGGATACAATATCAACAGCATAATCAATGAAAAATTATACAATAGATTAAACAACAACGAGTATGCAGCGGAAGACTATACATATGAAACTTATATGCAGTGAACTCTATGGATCCGACCCGAGGAGAGGAATGCACCGCCACCTGCTGATATGCACTACTGCTCAATGAGCAGTTAACCTGAAACAGACTGTGAGGGGGTGAGACCAACCACTGTCTCACCGCAGACAAA
>JAKUCV010005408.1:0-20867 GCA_028386065.3 Turnera subulata
AAACCCAATCATGCAGAATACTGGCCATTCACATGCCTCACAGTGAATGGCGGCTGCAGCCCCCTCACTGTGCAGCATGTGAGCCGGGTTCTGTCCGGACCAGAAAATAATTAATGTACCCCCTTGACTTGACATTCCTGGACCCGAAAAATTCCAACTTTGGTCCGGAAAATCCGCAGGAAAAGTCCCGAGCGTGGAATAGGGCTCGGTTTTGGATTCCGAAGCGTAAATTACCGTTAATTAATTATCTAAGATTAATTTTAATAGTAATTAACTGTAAAAATAAATTTTACGGTGATGGTAAAAACATAGAAATTATCGGGGCTGTTACATAAATATATATATATATTATTTTTTTTAAATTAAACAGACTGGGCTGAAAAGGACCAAACCCAGCCGGCCCATGCCCAAGCCCAATCTACACAAAGCCCACAACCCAAAACCTAGAGCTATGCGACCTGGCCAGAAGATACGGGTCGGACGCGGCTCACCTCACGGGTTGCAGCAACGGCGGCGCGACGAGCGGCAGGGACGGCGAGAGGAAAGCTAACGCGGGGTCGGCGACATCGAGGCGACTCGACTGGCGGTGGAAAAGCGGCGCTGCATTGCCGGTGTCGTCGTCAGCGGCGCGGAGAGGGAGATCCGCGGGTTTCGCCGCGGGTCAACGGCGCTCGGCGGCGCGTCTCGCAGCGGGGACGGGAGGTAGCGACGGCGTCAAGGTCGCGACGGTGAGGAGATGATGCTGGTGGTGGTGGTGAAGCTCGGGTCGGCGCCGGTCGCTTCGTCGTGTACAGTAACGGGGCGCCTGGGTTGACGACACTGTTCACCCATTTTCCGATATTCTTCTTTTTTTTTATTTTCTTTCTTTTTCCTTTCCATTTTTCTATTTTCCGAATTTATTATTTTTTTTCTTTCTTTCTTGTTTTTTTTCCTCCACTCCCTCTCTGTTTCTTTTTTTTTGTTTTTTAATTATTTCTTTTCTTTTCTTTTTTTTCCTTTTTCTTTTCTTTTTCTTTTCTCTCTTTTTTTCTCTCTTTTCTTTTTCCTCTCCTCTTCCTCTCTTCTTCCTTTCTTCTCCTGCTTCCTTCTTTTTATAAATGAAAAATTTCTGTTACACTTGTGAAGCTTCAAATAATGCAGCTTGTCTGCATTATGAAGCGAGTCCGGTCCGGACCAGAAAATAACTGATACCCCCTTAGTTATTTTCCGGTGTGATTTTTACGAAAATCCCGGGACCCGAAAAATACCAACTTAAGTCCGAAAAATCCACGGAAAAATCATGAGCGCGGGAAAACTCTCGGTTTCGAAAAACGACTCCCGATTTACCTTGAATTAATTACCCAAGATTAATTCAATAGTAAATCATGGTAAAAAGACTTTTACAGTCCCGGTAAAAAATCAAAAATTTTACCCGGGCTGTTACAATAAGATTACTCTCTTCATTTCCATACACATACACCTCTCCTCTCCATCTTCCTTCATCTACATTTTATTAATCTTCATTATTACTATTACTATCAAAGTTGTATTATTACTATTAATGGTGTATTACTTCCATTAAGGTTAGATTATTACCTTGATCAAGCTTATATCATTCTATCAAAAAGTGAATTTCTTCCCCAATTTTATAACACGTTATCAGCATGAGTCTCTACTCTATTAAGGTATTTATTTCTAAAATTTTTCTTATTACTACTTTCATCCTTTCTATATATGTTATATATTCTTTATTATTATGCTATATATTACTGCTGAAAGATTTATCGAGTAAGCATATTTTATATTTTTATTTAAATTATGATTGGGCTATTAAAAGGCCCATGTATTAGTATGATATATTATATATTACTGCTGAAAGATTTATCGAGTAAGCATATTTTATATTTTTATTTAAATTATGATTGGGCTATTAAAAGGCCCATTGCATTTAATTTTTGGCTTTAATTTCATTTATATTTCGCTTGGGCTCATACAAGGCCCATCACATTTAATTTGCATTTATTTATTTTTAATTGGGCTAATTAATAATAGGCCCATGATTATTTATTTTATTTAAGCCTTTCATTTCCTTAATTTTGGAATTATGTTAATGTTACAAATATTGGAAGCCCTTAAAATTTCCAGAAGAAATTTGTTATGGGCATTGAACGCATTTAAATACAAATCTTCTCGAAGACGCAATAAAAGAGAATATAAAGCAAAGAATGGATGTCTTACTGCTAAAAGATCCCACAGATTTTTGAGAAAAATTGAAGAAAAATATGCCCACCAGAAAATGGATATTGTTCTTGCTTACCCTGAAGGCGCAAGTCATTTTTTTTTTATTGAAAGCTTTTGTTTTATGTTCTGTTTAATTATTATTTGTTATATTCTATTTTATTATGTTTATTTTACTGTTATTGTAATCGTTTGTAGAATAACAGCTCAGGCATTTGTCCTGGAGATAATGCAAGTTGACACCCAAGGGGGAGAGTTATATGTGTGGATGTCAACTATTTTACATAACATGTACAATCTCAAAAATGAGAAAAAGATTTATACGCTCCAGAAGAGCATAAGTTTGAATATGTTCTTGAAGAACGCATACTTTACTATGATCTAGAAGATCATATATTTACGCTCTGGAAGAGCAAATACTCTTGAAAAGTACAGAAACTCGCACTTACAGTAATAAAAGAAATTATTATGGATCCCGTCAGATTGACTCTGCTCTATTCCCTGAAGCGAATAAGACAGTATAATTAATTGTGCCTATGGCCATGAATGAGATTATAATGGCAATGCTAAGGGAAAACATGCATATTATTATTGCATAATGGATCCATAACTGGAGAATATTCACAAAGAGGAATTTTTCTCATACATAAGTTGAAATAATTATTTATCTGTTGGGTACAACATTGACTCTAAAACTCTGAGCCTTGTTGTTGATGTTGACCCTAACACGTCGTTCCAGGAGAACCACATGCCACCCATGTTGTTTTCTCCAGGTATCTCAAACCGATTCGTTGCAGGAAAACGGAGTGGGATTACACTATGATTTTCTCCTGCTTGCCACAAAGTCTCAGTAATCAGTACCATGTTGGGCTTGTACTGATTCTTTAGATCCCTTAAGGTACGCACAAAATCTTGGGACCTTCTTGCTACACCTCTGCAATTCCATAGTAGAAGTCGTACCTTAGGCCATGTAGGTGGTAACCCAGTCACCCTTGGGACGCTCCGAGCCATCATGGAAACCTGGTAATAACTACTTTGATTTAAAATTTGACATGAAGGCTCTAGCTGAAATTCCTGTAGTCTATCAGATATGAAAAACATAATAGAGTTAGCCGAGCCATAAAAAGAAGCCCTTAGATTGCTTTGGTCCTCTAGGAAGAATGTTTCTTCTATAGGAGTTACAAAGAACCTAGATGAATAAAGTTCATCAACAAACACTAAATGAGGAATTCTCGCCAGATCATTCGGTAATTCCTCTTGCTGCTCATTCACCACGCCCTAAGCTAACCTATTCCTTCTTCCTAGAGAGGCACCCTCAACAAAGAAAACAGTAGCTGGGGAAGGCATTTTTCTTGTCTTGTTGAGTTTTTTGAGTTTTCTGCATCTTCCTGTCTCAATCGCCTCCCCTTCTTATAGTCTGAGATTAAACAGCTAAGTGTCAGTTTTTCAAATGTGGACCCTTTTTTTGTCTCCGAAAAGATCCAGAAGATTTTTCGGTAATTAAAAACTTTGCATTATTTGTCAGTAAACTCCAAAGATTTTCAATTTTCGAGGTTTTGCTTTTGGAAAAGTTTGTCACTACATTAATTATTGCTCAATAATTCTGATCTTTTTTTACATGAGTGGCAGAAACAAGCTGACATACGTATTGCAGCCTGAAGCTAGCAGTTGAGCAACTGAAACTTACCATATCCAGCCAGAAGCCGGAATGCACTAGCCTGAAGCTAGCAATTTTTAACTGTTTAAATAAACAGTTTGCACAGCTCGAAGCTGAGATCAACTAGAAGTTGATTATTCGATATCTTGTTTGGCATGACCGGTTGGGCCATCCCAGATCAATAATAATGCACGACATTTATTCTTGGTCATTTATTGAAAAACCAGAAGTTTTATAATCAATGAATTTCCATGTGTTAGTTTGCTGCGAAAATTAATTATTTGGCCTTCTTAAGATGAGGTTGGCCTAGAATCACCGGCAATTTTGGGAATAATTCAGGGACATGTATGCGGACTGATAAATCTGCCGTGTTGACCATCTAGGTAATTTTTTATGATGATGCATCGACTAGATGGTCTATTGTGTGACGCAAGTTGGCATTGTGCGCACTTATTTTAATGATTAAGCCACTTGCGGGTACATATCCCTACTTATGTTATTAGACTATATGTCTAGATAATGCTGGTATATTTCTTCAATGAAAATATATATCATTGGCAATAAACCCAAAAAGATCTGGGCGAACATTTCCAATTGATTGTAGGACCATTGTTAATGAAATATTGTTGTTTGAGAAATTGGTATTTTTACATGCAGCAGCACTTGTGTGCATCAAGCCAACAAGTTATCATAAGGTCTCCCTATTTAATTGGTTCATGGTCACGAACCTAGTAACTCCCATCTTCAGACCGTTGGTTGTATAGTATATAATGCTCCACCACAGTATAGTAAAATTGGTCCTTAAAGAAGACTGGAACTATATGTTGTGTATGTTGGGTATGAATCTCCATAAATCGTTGACTAGTAATTGGAGATTTGTTTATTTTTAATTTGATAAAAGAGTTTACCCAACATTAGGGGGAGAAAATAAGCAGTTGGATCAAGATATTATTGAAATATTATTCAATGCTTAGTTTTGATCCTCAAATGAATTCGTATGAACCTGAAATTCAGAAGATGATTCATTTGCAAACTATTTTGTCAATTGCCAGACACATAAAGTGACCAAATCTTATATACCAGCTGCAAATGCTCCTGTTCAAATTAATGTTCCAGAAGAACAAGTATAATATGCAAATGAATCTAAAGTATACCAGAAGCATAGAATATACTCGGTTCCAAAAGAAAACAAAATTCTCGATAGAGAAAAAGGAGCAAAGAGATAATGTGGCCCCAGTAAGAAAATAAGACCTCCAGTAGAGGTTCATATTAAAAGTCCTCAAGAAGAGGAAAATCCTCCAGAAGAGGTTTTTCTGACAAAATTGATAAAGTTCCAGAAGTAACTCAGGTACCTGAAATAAATGAGTATGATGAGATCTCAACTACAGTGTCAGAAATAAGATGGAACAAACGTAAAATAACCGTCGACGGAATACTATTTTTATTTATTTTATATAGCGCTAAATATTTTGAAATAAAATGAGGATCATGAACCTACATCTATTGATGAATGTAAGCTCAGTATGATTGGCCAAATTGAGAAACATGATTAAGGCTATATTAGAATCGCTTGTGAAGCGAGATATTTTCCGGACCTGTAGTCCGTTGTGAAGCAAGATACTATCCGGACCTGTAGTCCGTACACCAAACGGTGTGGAACCAGTCGTTTGAAAATTGGTATTTGTGCGAAAAGAGAATTATAATAGAGAGATACAAAGCACGGCTTATCGCACAAGGTTTTACCCAAACGACTTGGTATTAATTGTGAGGAGATAGATATACTCCCTTGTGGTGGATGAAATTATTTTTGGTAAGTCTGGCATAATGTGAAAAGAAATAGAGATACATCAAATGGATGCTGTTACAGCCTACATCTGTGGATCCATAAGTCATGACATATACACGAGAATCCTTGAAGGATTCACGTTGCCTGAAGCAACTAATTCCCGGGATATATATATTTAATTAAACTAAATTTATCTTTACATGGTTTGAGCCAATTTGGATATGTGATGTATCATTATTCTTGCATATATACTCTATGTGTTTTATTTAATCAGTATATGTGTGAATTTATTATTATTGTTGCTTATGTTTATGATTTAGATCTATATGTGAAGTTTTCATTATTTTTGTGATCTGAATACTATTGGAACTCCTGAAGAGGTTTCCAAATCCGTGCTATATTTAAGGAAAAAGTTTAAGATAAATTTTTTTTGAAAAGATTAGATTAATCGATTGGTCTTGAAGTACCAAATCACACTGCAATTTATCTTGCTAGTAGCATAAAGCCTGAAGCTTTTGCTATAAATTTATTTGCAAAATATAATTTTACTCTAACGTATTTATATTGGAATATAATATATAAATACATATTCTATTATTTTAGTATATGGAATTTTTTTAACCTTGTGAGGCCAAGGTGCATCTAGTTAGTTTTGCAGATATAGGTCTTTTATTTGATCCACATAAAGCACAGGCAGATACATCAAGTATCGTGGTGACCAGAAAATAAAGTATCGTTGTTGCCTTTTCAAATAATGGAGAAATTGTGTTCATACATGAAGTTAGCCGAGAATGTGCTTGGCTAAAATCGATGATGCAGTATTGTCAAGATTCATATGGATTAATTAGCGAGGAAGATGTTCTAACGACGATTTATGAAGATAATGATAGCTGCATTGCCCAATTGAATGGAGGATACATCAAGAATCATTCAAGTAACAATCTGGCAGATATATTTACAAAACCAGTTCCTACTACAACTTTTGAAGAATTGATGAAGAGGATTGGTTTATGGAGGATTCTAGATATCAAGGGATGCCAAAATCGGGGGGAGTAGAATACGCACTGCACTCTTTTTTCCTTCACCAAGTTTTTGTCCCACTGGGTTTTTCTTGGTAAGGTTTTTAACGAGGCAGTACTTCCTAAGCGTATTCTATCTAAGGTGCAATGACATTCAAGGGGGAGTGTTATAAATAAATTATGGTGAATGTCATTGTTACCGTCCAGTAAAACTCATTTTTACCATACCTGAATTTACTCCCGGTAAATACTTTACCCATACACCAAACTTCTACTTGGAATTATCTCTTTGGCTAATTATCCTCCATAATTCCATTTGTCATAATCCTAATATCATATTCCTTTACCTAACATCCCTTTGATTTTATCCTTTTAAATTAATCATACTTATTTGTTTTTATCCTCCCATTTCCAACTATAAATACCCCTTCATTCCTTCACTTTCATATACTTACATCTTACCATAAGATTACTCTCTTCATTTCCATACACATATACCTCTCCTCTCTATTTCCCTTCATCTATATTTTATTAATCTTCATTATTACTATTATTATCAAAGTTTTATTATTACTATTAATAGTATATTACTTCTATCAATGTTAGATTATTACCTTGATCAAGCTTGTATCATTCTATCAAGAAGTGAATTTCTCTCCCAATTTTATAACATATGGGCAAAAGTCTTATCTTTATTATTTGATATTAGAATTATTTTTTAATTTGATACTTGCGCATGACTGAGTTTTTAGAATTTTCATGCATGCATTCAGATTTTTTTTTTTTTTTTTTTTTTGTCGAAAAAAAAAAAGGGCATCAGTGGTGTCATCATCGCCCCGTCGGTCCAGGCCCCGGTTAGAACCGGTTACATCCTGGCATTAGACCCTCCTCATAGGAGAGACCGCCCACCGGGGCACCAGCGGACACCCTCGCCTGCTACGCGTCATAGTGTCGGGGAGACTCCGGGCTCAACGGCCACCACCCCACAGTGTGGAATGTACCAAAAAGAAGCCTTACACACATTCTCAGATATTTCGAACCCTAAGTAGACGTTAATTATCCCAACATATCGTAATGAGTAATGATGTAACAACCGTCTAATTTGATCCTAACTCTTCCTTTTTTTATTATTATCTCATTCTCATCAATCTCATAGTACAACACCATCAGGCTGACTCATTGTGGATAACAGGATAAGGTCGGTGATTATTTTTCAATTGGGTCAGTCGAATCCGACGACCACAGCAACTTTTACCAGGCGCGTGGTCTTAACTCACCAAACCCCACCCCAAAAAAAAATCTGTATGGTATAATCGATTTCACCGCCAAAGGCCCAAACCCAAACACATCCCTTCATCGATTCAGGGCCAGATTTGGAAAACGGAATGGGCGTATTGGGTCCATTTCCATTGACTTGTCTACTTAACTCGACTACTCGACTCCACTGCAGGTTTAAGTGGCTAAGCCTATAATTTATTAACTTATAATCTTGGGCTCGCTGCCAGGTGAATGTTTCCTCAAGTTTGATAGGCAAATGCAACAGAGTCCAGTTTATTGATAGGCCAGGCCTAGAGTCATCATTTTGTGTCAATTTCTCAACATAGAATGTTTTTATGGTTCCTTTAGCATTTTTTTAATAATTTCCAGGAGTCCAATGCCTACCGCATTTGTATTCTTGATGGTTGATTAATTCTCTTCTGGTTTTTAATAAAAAAATTAAAATTCTGCATGCATCCAATAAGGAAGCCTCACCCCAGAATGACCCGTTAGACCTTTTTTTTTTTTCTTTCTCCATATTATACTAGTTGCTGATTCCGAGTAAAGAATGTAATCATGACAAATAAAGTGCAATGTTTCTGAAATGGTTGACGGTAATCGTGGAATGATACTGGAGAGGGAGCTTTTTTTTCCATCCAGGACAGATATCAGATAAAATAAACAAAAAGAAACCCAGTTGTATCTTATTTACCGGCCATGATATGTGCTGATAATTCGGAAAACCACAATCAATGCCACCAGCTATGGACCTTGTTTGGATCATCACGAAGAGCTAACCTTTGGAAAGAAAAAAAAAATAACACAGGTTGGACTAGTATGAACATTTTCATGATAACATGAAGTAGGTAAGAGCATGGCATCAAGGAGCGATCATAAAATCATAAATAGTTATGATTTATTAGTAAAGCTCAAGGGTTTCATGGCCCAACGAAATGTTTGATTAATTAAATTGGGCTAGAGATAATTGGATTTGATATAGTTAATAATCCACATCTGCAAGTATCATTTCTTGTAGCAATATGAAAATAAAACATAAATTTTCCTATTCCCTATGTTTCATTATGCTCAAATGTCAAGAAAAATTATCCTATGTGACTAAATTATTCCTAATATTTTATTTTTAAAAAATAATTGAGAAAAGTTAATAATAATAATAATAATAATAATAATAATAATAATAATAATAATAATAATAAGAAGAAGAAGAAGAAGAAGAAGGGGCCTATATATGTATATAATAAGAGTGCCTAGATTTGTAAATACTCAATTTAAGTTAGACAATATTTTTTTAACCCGCAAGTTCGATGGGCCAGAAGTAGATACTAATAATTTGGTATCAAAAGTCAACGAGGGTTGGTTTAGTTAGTTGAGGTTCACTAAGTATTCCCATTAGGTTGAGAGTTTGAACCCTACTGACCGTCCCTTTTGGTGGATAATCTGTAAATACCACTGTAAGTGTCCGTTGAACCTGATGGTTTGCCCTGGCCCTAGACTGGGGTAGCCTCCCCTCAACCTAAACTTTTATCGACCAAAAAAATTTGGGGAACAAAGCAATGGACCTGCTTGTTCTTGTGTTTATTGTGGCTCCGAATCATATTGAAACCAAGGTTATTAAAACCGGACCGGTTCGACCGGTTATCCCGGTTCAACTGCGTTTTCAGGACAACTCCGGTCCGGTTCACTAGGAAAAACCCCCCAGTTATAGAACCGTTTTGAACCGGCCGGTTTTTAACGAACCGGCCGGTTTTTACCGGTTTTTACGGTTTTTAACGAACCGGCCGGTTTTTACCGGTTAAAAATTTTAAAAATTGTGAGAGTAAGACTTGAACCCTTGACCTCCTAACAATATTTAAAGCCATTAACCAACTAAACTATCACAAATTAGTGTTATCTTTACATACGTTTTAGTATATATTGAGAATGACTTCAATTTTGACCATAAAATTATTTTAATGAATATATTTTGACTATTTTCTTAAAAAATTAATATAATTTAATAAAATGGTTGAATCCCGGTCGAACCCCGGTTGAACCCCGGTTTTCCTTGAACATCCCCCTCGCCGGTTCAATGGCCGGTCCGGTTTTCAAAACCTTGATTGAAACCGAATGGTTTGATGGAATTTTTTGTTTTCGGCTATCCTCTCAAATAAAAAATGTAGTACATACTATACTAGTAATCATGATCCAACTTGACCATCCAGTCCGGATCTGGTAACACAACACTGGGTAAGCACCATAATAATGATCAAGCAACGTGGACCTAAGGTCTGTTCAAAGGAGAAAATCAATGTCGACCTTGAACCAATGAATACATGGCCCCAAGGTCAATCGTATTGGATGATAGTATAATAATCCAATGTCTGTGTCCCATTTGAATCTCTTTACAAGTTTGCGTGCAATAACCAGCCAGCATGGCCCATAATCAATGGCCTCTCGGGTCTCGATGACCAATTAAAGCATTTCGCATTTCGACGATGAATTAAACCTTCTTGCAGGAGGGAACTTGTTTTATTTGCTCTACATTAATAAATTAAATGTCGTGTTTTATTGAAAAGGAAGACAGGTTAAATATTGGGCCAATCATATTTTTTATTATTGTGTTCTTCGATTTGGACATTTTTCATCATTTTGTTATAAAATAGATATTTTTCATCCCTATGTTGATTTTTCGAGACAATTTTTATTTTTTCTCTATTTCTCAAAAAGAAAATGTTGACATGTCAATTAAAAAAATTAATACATCAGCTATATGGATCCACATTAAACTGAAAATACGCAACCCAAATCACACCACCCCACCTTTTTTTACCCACAGTTTTGGGTTAGGTGTTTTCAATTTAATGTGGGCCCACATAGTTGACATTTTTAATTGACACGGCAGCATTTTCTTTTCGGAAAATCAGGAAAAAATAAAAAATTTCCCGAAAAATCAACATAGGAATAAAAAATGTCTATTTTGTAAGACAAAAATGAAAATTGTCCAAATCAATAAGCACAAGAATAAAATATATGATTAACCCGTTAAATATTTAATCCAAATTGGAGTACTACTTTTACAGTTTTTACTCCCACAATGTAAGGTTAAAAAGATCGGTTGGAGCATGACATCAACACTTTACATTGCTTTCTTTACAATTCTACAAGCAGGCATAGAAATTTACCTTGTTTAATCCTTTACAATTTGGCAATAGTGGAAGGAAATTAACTAATTGCCCATGTGTCATTGTTGACCTCTGCATGCAAACCCTGAAAAGCTCTACTGCCTCCCTGTGCCCTGTCCCTTCCCAGTCTTAATGTCTAAGTACTTGAAACCCACTCAACAACGTGAGTAGGTATTGCCCATTGCCCGGGAAACCTGACAAGCTCTAACTGTTTTTTTTTTTAAATTTCCATGCTACATGTATATATATTCCGCTCTTTAGTACTAGTAGTATATAATATATGAGATATTCGACAAAACAGAGTATATAATACACGAGACATGAGATTGAGCCTAGCCAAAAAGAATAAATGTAGAGACCTGAGAGCTGATGAACGAAAAATTTAAAACTCTGAAGTATAATGACACTACGTGAGAGCCTGCCTGACCCACTCACCAGAAAAACTTAACTTTGGCAGTGTATCATTGTTTCTGGCGCTCCTCTCATTTATTGAATCAATATATTCCGACATACACATTGGGCTATTTTTTCACATGATCATTTATGATTTTGCAAGGCTCCGGCTCTCATAGTCCAATAATTAAGACATGCCAATTCTATAACTAGAATACATATCCATCCCTATTAATTATTGTGCAAAGAGTCTACCACAGCCACTCACATTTACATTGAATTGCGTAGTTATTCGACAAAAAAAAAAATTGCATAGTTACTTTTTAAGGACTTTGTGGGATTACAGCACGGCCCCAACAGAATTAAGTCCCAAGCTACTTTCAGGACTAGGGCAGAGTTGGCGCGCACTTGGCATAATACAATGTGTATAATGATAGTTCGATCGTAAAGGTATTGTCTTGGCTTTGATGTTTGATTTTACAGACATTCTTGCATCATAGAGGGAAACTTCATCAATTGCAAGCTAAATCTCGGAATTGATTCATTTAGTGCGCAGAAGGATGATTGTAATTAATATAAACCGACTCGATACATTGTGAAAATTTGTGGTTTTATGCCTTTATGGAGATAATTAATAACTGCTCTGCGAATTATGAGGCTGCAACTGGCAAATTAATAACACTTCCTCCAACTTTGGTAGTCCAGGGTGGTACTGTGATTTAATACCTTCACCAAAGCAATGTATAGTTTTTTGAAGGAGCTAATCATAATGGGCTACGTTGTATGATCTGTATTTGGGATTGGGTATTGTTTACCTACTCCGAT
This sequence comes from Turnera subulata, assembly GCA_028386065.3. Lineage (NCBI taxonomy): Eukaryota > Viridiplantae > Streptophyta > Magnoliopsida > Malpighiales > Passifloraceae > Turnera > Turnera subulata. Next base: position 12,337 of record JAKUCV010005408.1, read on the forward strand.
GTGATTGGGCATAATTCTAGACACACTATAAAGCGCCATTTCTTTCTTCACACAATATTAAACATTTTTTAAGCAACCATGTAAGAGTCTTTAGATTTGACAATGCATTAGGTAGCGAGTTACACTGACATTCACGTCCAACCTGGAGAAGACAAAGGGCATGTGGGAGTAGTTCGACTCCTGGCAAAATCTTGATATGTTAATTCCGCTCTACGTAAAGGTCTCGTTGGCTTGGGTCAATGAAGATAGAGGTTGTTGAAACTTCTTACTAGGTTGTAACTTAATTAATCAAACCCAGATTGTAACGCAACAATATATTGTCTCCTCAAAACTCTTGAACAAAGACCAAAATCATCACTGTGAATCTTGGTTGAGTTTGTTCCAAATGAAGGAACTTGGAAACCAAGAGATGCATATTTTTCCTAATCCTAATGATTTTCTAGGGATCAGTGACATGGATTGATTATCCGACTAATTTCTGGTCACAGCTTCTGTATATATATATTCGTCACCCAAATCCATTTGCTATCAAGATATACATGGATTTTGACTAAAACTTTTTAAAAAATGTTCAACTTGCAATCAAATTGTTGTTTTCTGCTTGGTGCATTAAACGTGTGCGCAATTTTTTCTTCTTGGCTAGACTTAATAATCAATATGCATTATTATCCCTTGGAGGAAAGGTGGCCCAATCCGTAGAATATTGGCATCGAAGCCGAAGAGCATCTAGACTCCCCGAACAAAAACTTAAATGTTGAAAACTCACAGGATATTATCTCACTTTCAATCGCTTCTTGTATTTTGCTGATTCCTCAATTGTGAATGTTCTTATTATCTCTCGTATAATCCACGTCGTCAATTAACCATTAAATGCAAAAGCAAGAAAATTAAGTAGCTGGTATAAATCGTTAGTCAGTGGCATTTTCGTAATAGATCCCATAAAGCAACCCGAAAGATAACAACTCATCACTCAACGACTACTCCTTCCTGAACTAGCTCTTTTGCTTGCTTTTACTTTGCTGTACGTTAAACTTAAACGAGAGAGTTGAAACTTGAAAACCTCTCCTCTCTCTCTCTCTCTCTCTCTCTCTCTCCCCTTTTTTCTCGCAATTCAAAATAGAAAAAACAACTATAAGCCTCAGTTCTCCTTCCCTTGAGAGCCCTGCCTCTCGCCGGAAACTAAACAATGTCTTCGGTTTCCGGCAGCAAAGCCTCCTCCAACGACTCGCTCTCTCACAAGCTCACTTCAAAAACAACGTTCCTCAACCTAAAGCTCTATGTCCTGGTCGGCATTCTGGCCGCCTGCGTCCTCCTTGCTTGCTTTCTAATCTTCCTCTGCGTCCGCTTGAAACGCGCTTCCCGGAAACGCAGCACCACGCGCGTGAAGCACAGCTCGGGTCTGATCCCGCTGTTCTCCAAAGAGATAGTGGAAATCCAGACGCTGGATCGGATAGAGAACAACGCAAAAGGCGAGGTCAAAGTAGGAAATGTGAAGAAGGAGGTGAAGGAGAGTGAAGCTCCTATCACCGTCGTCGAAATTGGAGGAGGACTCGCGGAGCAGAAGAGCGGGGAGGGTGATGACGTGTCCGGCCGCCGACACAGTGACGTGTCTGTGGAGGCGCAGAATATCGGGTGGGGCCGCTGGTACAGCCTCAGGGAGCTGGACACTGCGACACGTGGATTCGCGGAGGAGAATGTTATCGGAGAAGGAGGGTACGGCGTCGTGTTCAGAGGTGTCCTGCATGACGGCTCTGTGGTTGCCGTCAAGAATCTGCTTAACAATAAGTGAGTCTTTTAATGCGGTTTTTTTATTTATTAATATTTTGTTAATTTGCTCATTTAGTTGCTGCCTGTAGTATAGTTCATATGGTGGTGGTTGTGGTCTGGGTTGGTACGTGGTGTTTTCTTCTGTGTCGGTGGAAGGTGCAAGATGGGCTTCGTTTACTAGGAAAAGAAAAGTAGATGGGTTACTTTGTTTTGTTTCTTTACTTCTTTCTATTCTTTTTCATGTTATAGGATCCTTGCTTTTGTACTTTCACAGACTTCCCTGTTTTTTAGCCTTATCTGTGAGCCTAGTGAGGTTCCTTTTTCAACTTTTGGATTGATCTGATTTTTCATCCAAATGGCACAAAGGGGTGATCTCATTGAACTCCTGGTGCTAGTAGGTAATTTATTTTGGAACGACATATGTTCACCTTCTTTTCCTTGTCCGTACATATAAAAAACCGGTCTAGCATTCATGAATAGTTAAGATATGTTCTACGTTAGTCTGTCAAATTCACATCTGGGCTAGGGAAGGGAATGTTCTTTTCATCAGTGAATACCCTGTATTCAGAAGTTTTGATTTCTGAGTTTGTAATTGTAGGGGGCAGGCGGAGAAGGAGTTTAAGGTGGAAGTTGAAGCCATCGGAAAAGTAAGGCACAAGAACTTGGTGCGGCTAATTGGGTATTGTGCAGAAGGTGCTCGAAGGTAAAATTGCCTTGTTGATCACTCCTGTCTGTCAAGAAGATAATAAATTATATCATGCTTCTTCCTAGTTTTTGTAAATGGGAATATTTCTTTGCGGTGCAGGTTGCTTGTTTATGAATATGTTAACAATGGCAATCTGGAGCAATGGTTACATGGTGATGTAGGACCTGTGAGCCCACTGACCTGGGATATTCGAATGAAGATTGCCATTGGGACCGCAAAAGGGTATGGTATTCTAGCCTCTATTTTAATGCAATTATATTTGTTCCCAGTGGTTGGATGCTAATGAAGCTGCATTTTCTTTTCCACTTGATATTGACGTTCTAACAATCACGAAATGTAATTGTTGAAATTGACAGGATAGTTAACGTTTGCAATTTTTTTAATTCCTTTTCTTGTTTCCTGAGTAGAACTATAATTGTTGGTTGTTTCCTGAACTTTGTATGGTTCGCACCGGTGCTGCAGGCTAGCTTACTTGCATGAGGGTTTAGACCCAAAAGTAGTACATCGCGATGTAAAATCGAGCAACATACTTTTGGATAGAAAATGGAACGCAAAGGTCTCAGACTTTGGATTGGCCAAGCTCTTGGGTTCAGAGGCGAGCTACGTGACCACGCGGGTTATGGGGACATTTGGGTGTGTATCTTTATCAATATCTTACCTCATAATTTTTTTTTTTTGATATAGATGACAAGGACAGGTTCATCAGGCATTATAGTTAACTCATTATTTGTTACTTCTCCACTCTAGGTACGTTTCTCCTGATTATGCAAGCACTGGTATGCTTAATGAGGGGAGCGATGTGTACAGTTTTGGAGTTCTTCTTATGGAGATTATTACAGGAAGGAGCCCGATTGATTACTCTAAACCAGCAGGAGAGGTGACGATTAAGTTCTTATTGTCGTATATGTTTAAGACTATATGTTATCCTAACAATGATTCTCTTTAAATTTATTTCAGATGAATTTGGTTGATTGGTTCAAAGGAATGGTAGCAAGTCGTCGTGGAGAAGAAGTTGTAGACCCTCTCATTGAAATTCAGCCACCACCAAGATCTCTGAAGCGAACCTTACTGGTTTGTCTACGATGTATAGATTTGGATGCCAATAAGCGACCCAAGATGGGGCAAATTGTGCATATGCTTGAGGCTGATGATTTTCCTTTCCGCACTGTAAGTCCTTCAACTCCTATTAGTTTGTGGTCAGCATAAAAAATAATGGTCAATAGTTGACCTTCAAGCTTTGCAGCAAATCATATTTTACTCCAGTTTTTGGAAAACAAACCATTGTGAACATTTGATCTTCTCAATATTCTCGTCACCAAGTATCAGCAATTCTATATTCTTCTAAGATTTCTCTTTGAGGTCCAGCAGATGCAACCAGGCTTAGTTTAGCAAACGAGCTACCGAAATATTTTTTATTAGCACTGCGGAAAAGCAAGTTGTGCTGTTTGTCAAAGTTAGCCAGAAAGGATTTTAGAAGTCCAACTAGAAGAGTGCCATAATTGGCTATTTAATAATCAAATAAGTGTCTCAAGTCTTCTTGGATCTGATGCTTAGCTGTTTCTATGGTTGTAGTATAATTTCAGATATTGTGTATTCATTATAGTCAATCACCATGATGTAAGCCACTCGCTGCTTTCTAGTCAAATATCTAGAGTAGAAGGGCAGGGCATTTGGTACCAATACATCATACATGATTATATCTCCTTTGAGTAAAGCAAAATTAAAACTACATGATATTTCCACTTGCACAGCATTGTTCCAAAACCTAGGAACATGGAACTCATCTATGTCAAGCTTTTGAACATTATTCGATCAAAAAGAAAATGCAATGAGCAGTTTGTGATTTCAGCAAAATCATTTCACAAATCTCCATGTTTTGCTTCTAACTTTGCTTAGATACTTTCTCCGCCAGGAACTTAGACCAATCCGAGAAAAAGATACTCCATCCGATTCCGATGCAGCTGTCTCGAGCAATGCTCAGTATCCATTCAGGCATGTCGGAGGTGGTGATTTAGAAAGATCAAGATGGAGATGATTATTCTCTGTATTAAGCGTAATGCTACTTGGTTCTGATATTTGATGACATAATTCATTACCAGCATATACACATAAAACTACACCTGTCCCATGTGCATATATTAGCAGCTGATTGGAATACATCTGGTGGTGATATATTTGCTGCGTCTTACTCGTAAAGAGCCTTGTAAATATTGACCTGTAGTGGATATTAAAGAAAAAAAAAATCATTAGTGGGATACTTATGAATATCGGGATCGATATGATCTAATCCGAATGTTATATACTTATGTGATCGAGAGCAAACTGACAGATAATGCGAGACGAATGTATTATTGATCGAGATTTATTGAGATTTCATGCAGGTTTAACCTTTACTGCCACCCAACCATAATTGGCGTCAGATTAGCACTCTTTGAGTTTGAATACAACCAGATTGAATCCAAACTCGGACTTAAATCAGATCTGGGTTTAGTATCTAAAAAAAAAAAAGAAATCAGATCTGGGTTGAGTAAATCAACCCGTGTTAGGTTAGGGGTCAAGTTTAACTGCCACATCGGGGGTGCGATGGGATTTTATATTTAACTCTAAACAAGGCTTGCTCCAGTTAAGTTTGATTTAAAGGATACAAGAGCATTATAGCTACCATTCTAGAAGATGATCTTTTATTAGGAAGGGGACATGATCAATAGAACTGATAAGCTTAAGTCGTCAAAGATTCAATAATCAAAATCCATCAATCAGCGAGTCCAAAACCTCCTCATCAAACTTAATCAGATTTTAGTGATCGGAGTTTCTCTTGTCGAAATTGGTCAGACTAAATCTATACCTAATCTGACATTTCAATTTTTTAAGGAAATGTTCGCGCACGAACAGCGAGCGGCCAACGGCTTTATTGGATCCGACCTGTTGATAGGCCGTACGGACGGTGTCGCACGTCCTGGACCAGGTTTTGGTGTTTTGGGTTTTCTAAGTTAAGCTACACTAGAGAAAACATAGTAATTCTACACTACTGTGCGATATAGAAAAGTGATAAAAAGATAATATCTAGTTCTTTGATTGATTTCTTCATATGAATCCCTTACAAGAACAGCAAATAGCCTTTTATAGGCGCTGTTCCAGAACCAGATAAACAACAAATAAATTAAAACCCCGATAAGATTTTGATCTATCTCCCACCGAAATTGTTCAAATGCTCCCTTATCACCGAATCGATCTCAAGCCTTTTACATTTCAAATCCCCATCATAACCGGTGATCAATCTCCCTTAACAACCGAATCGACCCCTTAATGACCGTTCTTGCTCAAGTTGGGACCCCATTTGATCAAAATGGGACAAAACTCTTGGGCTCGCCAACCCCACCGATTAACCCATTGGGCCCATAAAATCGATAAGGGCCCGCCGCCACAGCAGTCACCCATAACAACTCAAAATGCCAATCGTCACAACGACCACCTAAAATCGTCTTGGGCCAATCTCCACAGCGACCACCAATAATACAATTAGGCCAATCGCCATATCGGCCACCCAAAGTAGTTCAAAGGATCAATCGCTATAGAGATCACTTATAATAGTTCAAAGGATCAATCGCTATAGAGACCACTCATAATAATTCAAAGGGTCAATCGCTACAGCAACCAACCTAAGCCTACAATTTTGGCCCGGTGTAAACAGGAAAATTGAAAAATTATACATGATATAACCTAGCCCAATCCATGGGGAAGGGCCCCCCCAGAAAAGTAACCCAAAGGAGATGTAACAGGGTCCAACCCGGAATATGGAATAATCTAGAAGAACACTTGGCACTTGACAGCTGTCCACGAGGGTACAAGTACGAAACCCTACAGCTGTCCACGTGGGTACGAACGTGGGAACCCTGAGCTAACCAGCACCATCGGATCAAGTAGATGAGGATAAAGGGTAGCCATCCGATTTAGGGCATCATATTCACATATTATATATAGAATAGAAAGGGCAAACAAAAAACAGACTTGGGAGGACGATTCATTGTATCCTACACATAAAAATTACTTTTCTTCTTCCTTGTATTCTCCTCCTCCCTCTTGGAACCCTAAGAGCTTCCTTAATACAAATCTAATCTTTATCATTGATTCCAAGCTTTTTTGTTTAGATTTCCTTTACAAATTTCTTAGTCATATCAATACATGTTAGAATTTATACAGGGAACCAAGAACATTATGAATGCACAGGAAAATCTTGCTTCATCTTTCTCGTGTTTGTTATACAAGATCTATTTTGCTTCGTAAATTGGTTGTAAATCATACTGCTAGTGTTGTAAAAAAAAAAATTATACTGCTAGATTACCCTGTTTTTAATAGGCCAGATACTCTGCATACCTGGCCCATATAAATTCAGCCCACGTTACTACTGTATTGGCCCAGATAAAGTCGATCGAATAAACCTAACATATTTTGACAGCGTAACTTAGATAGCTTTCAAAAACCCACCAACAGGATCCAAACCATCCTCAATTCCACCAACAGGATCGCACCCATGACTTCTTGGTTGGATGGAGATATTACTGCATTATAAGGATTGTTCGAAAAAAATACACAATACAATAATACATTACTACTAATAACATACTTTAATATCTTCAATCTGTCAATTTTATCAGAGGTTACATGAACAATTTGATCGGCAATCTGAATTCCCAGGGAACTCTCAAACTGCAAGAGCTTCATGAGCTTTACAAGACAGTAACGTTGTGAAAACATTCCATGTAGAGGAACTGGTCCGCTCCAACTGAATCCTTTGGTTGTGAGAACAACAACTTCCCCAATTTTCAGGAAAAAAACATAGAAGAACATATCCGCGCTATCTAGTCAATTCTCCTTTTTTCTAAGTGCCTGTTTGTTTTCCGGGTTTGGGGGCGCGGGGTAGGGGTTGAACCCGGGGTCGGGCCATTCTCACCGTTTGGTTGAAGAAAGTAGAGAGCGGGATCGGGTTCGGGGTGGGTTTGGAAGGGATTGAACTCGGGATAGAAGCCTTGAATCCCGGTTTTCAATCCCACCCTAGAGGCGCGGGATTGAAAACCCGGGTTCGGGATTGAAATTTAGGGACGGGCGTGTCCCTGATGAATTTCCAATAATACCAAAATACCCCGCCCAAATAAATACCCATTCTTCAGTTTCTGCGAATTCAGCCGAGCCCTCGACGTCCAGGTTCCTCTTCTTCTTTCTCTCGCCCTCTCCCATCTCCTTCTCCTTCTTCAACCAGCGTTGCAATAATCCAAATCCAAATCCTCCCAGTGTTGTAAAAATTCCATAAAACCTAGTTTCCTTCATCTTCTTCCTCCTCTTCCTCTTTGCGTTTTAGGAAGCAACCGTTATCTTGGCACGGAATCGAAAATCCCAATTGTTGTACCCATAAACCCTAGTTCCAATTTTTAAAATTACAATGTCAATTCGGTTTAAATACACCTTGCAATCGTATTATCCCTTCTTTTTTCTTTGAGTATACCCTTAATTGGTCCTTCATTGGTGCTTGTAGGTGCATCCTTGCTGAGCTCGACGGGAAGAGAGCTTACTCACACAAGGGTAAGTAGTTGGTTTTTTTGCTTCTGGGTTTGTTCTAGATGGGGAAGTCTGGGTTGTTGCCTGTTCGCTTTGTTTGTTCTTTCTTCAATTACTGCTTGTTGGTTGCGGGTAGTTACCTTCATTCTTTCGCAGTTCGTTTGTGTGCCTTTGCACTGTCAGTTGGTGCCCTTCTCTTGCTGTGATTTTAGTTTGTCTTGGTATTATTGTATAGGAATCTATTTTTATGCTCATTTCAACTGGAAATTAGGCTTCAGGGCACCACTCCCTCCATGAACAGAATGTTGCAGACATGTGAATCCAAATGCTTTTGAACTTATAGGCTGAGTTGACATTATCATTTAATACCTCGTCTTCTCACAACTTTGAATTCAATTATCCATTCTGTTCCAATGCTTCAATTGTTCTAATGTAACAATTCGTTTTTTACTTGTTCCAAGCAATAAATGCGTGGTTTCAATTGTTTCGCAGTTGCATTGCAGTG
>JAKUCV010005409.1:0-10532 GCA_028386065.3 Turnera subulata
TAAACCAATTTTAGGAATAAAACGTGTATGTATGCTAATGGTATGCTCTAATCGAGTATCTCCCGACCCTAACTATCTAATTATAAGATTTCCGGGTCTAAGTCCAAAAGGATATTTTCCATAACTCTCACGATTAGGGATCTAAGGTTCATCGGTTTAAGTCAATTAACAAATTCTCGGGCCTAAGGCCCACTAAATCACTAATCACAAATTCCGGGTCAAAGGCCCACCTCTTTTAAGTCCATATTTTTACCGATTATGTAATTGGGCTTCGAGCCCGTTCTTAATGTCCGTGAATTTAATTATCCGTGATTAAGTCTTAAGTCTGTAGCTTTGAGTCCAATTAAACATCCTAAGCTTCAAATTGAGGTTATTGGGCCTGGGCTCGGTTTTCCCTAAAACCGTCCTAAAGCCATCCCGAGCCCAAGGTTAATCGGCCTAAATTCTATTCATGTCGGTAAGTTCTCCCGGCCACACACTCTTTTCTCTCCGCTCTCGGTAATCCATAATTCATTAAATGAATAAGTATAAACGTATTTTGGTAATTAAATTCCAAAAATTAAATACATGACATAACCGAGACAAACATAGGTAATTACCGTCTAACACTCGTAAACGAGACAATCTACCCGTTGGGCAGAATTTGAGCCCTCACCGGAACAGTGCGCGCTCGCCGGATTCCGGTCACCCTCGCCGGAATTTCACCGGACTGCCAGAAACCAAACAACAACTCTGCCGGAACCCAAGAACAACCAATTCAACAACAACAGCCCATAACGTCAAACTAACAAAAGGACTAAGGTGTCGGATTCTTACCGGAAGGGAAGGTATAGCACAAAACTCGATCCGTAGCCCCCTGCCGGAATTGAACGCCACCCTGCCAGAATTGAACGCCACCCGGGGTTTAACCTCCACTGCCAGAAGGGACCTGCAGACGCCGGTTCTGTGCAACCACCGCCCTCTACCGTCCGAGACGATAACCCCGCCACGCGCACGACCCCGCCGGTACCAACACGACCTCAGCACACCGACGCCGTCTACCCGGAGACAACCTGTAACTACCAACCGTAATGACCCGTCATGCAAACACCACCACAACACCCCAGGAAGGCGAACGGCGGCCACTGCTCGTCGCGGCTGCGCCCGGGATCCGCGTCGCGTCAAGCCTAAAGACTTCCCCACTCGCTTCGGTGGCGGAACAGCGTGACGATAGGTGGCGGCGGCTAAGGAGTGAGAGAGAGCAAGGCTCACGGGTGGTGGTGGTGACGAGGGTAGAGGAAGGGAAGAAAGAAATTGGAAGGGAAAAGAGAAGGCGTGAGGGGTTGCAGGAATGGATTGGGGGGAGAAGAAAAGAAAAAGATGAAGAAGAAGAAGAAGAAGAGAAGAGGTGAAGATGGTGGAGAATCAATCTGTTGAGGAGGTAGTGGGAGACATGGCCGTTGGGGGTGACGGCTGGGTGGAGAAGAAACGGAAAAGAAGAAAAAGAAAAACGAAAGTGAGGAAGAAGAGAATAAGGAGGAGGAGGCAGAGAGGGCTTTTAGGGTTGGCCGGCTCAGCCCCGAAACGACGTCGTTTCGGGCTGAGGCGCGGTCAACCCACTTCAGTCAATGCGCTCTGTTGGTTTTTTTTTTTAATTTCAGCCCAAAACGACGTAGTTTAGATTAAAACTACGATAAACGTCGTGTTTCGTCCCGAAACACGGTTTGGGTCCGACAAAGCTCAAATGCGACATATACCGCTTAAAATTAATGAATCCAAAGGGAAAATAAATTAATTTTATTTCCATTACCGAAATCCGGAATTTCCTTTATAAATCAATAAACGAAAAACCGGGGCGTTACAATGCCACTGCTCCGGGTGCAAATCCTTTCCCTCCTCTCTATCTCATCCCTCAATCAATCTAAACCCTTCGGCTGTTCTCCAATCGAAACCTTAAATCCCCAAATCGAAACCTTAAATCCCTCAATCGAAACCCTTCGGCCCCTCTAATCGTTTTGTTGAAACCTATTCTTCGATTTGAAACCCTATGTTCATCTCATATTGACAGATTCTGCCCGAGGGATGATGGTTTCTGGATTTTGGTGATGGCGCAACCAACAATTTCATGGATTATTTTCTGGATTTTGGTGATGCACGGTGCACTTTGCTTGGTGACGGCGCCCACCTTTGTCCAATGGAGGAGAAATCGGAGGGGTTTGAGTTTTGAGATGAGGAGAGGGTTCATGCTTTGGGTTTTGGTTGTGTTTGGGGTCTGATTTGATGGGTAAGGATTTCATGATGCCGAAGGGTAAGGATTTCATGAATTGATCCTCAATTCCCAATTTGATTCAAACCGTAATGCCTCAATTCCCCAATTGAAACCTTAATACCCAATTTTCCTCTATTTTCTGCCAATATCCATTGATCAGTATATATAATTATTTGTAATCTTTATGTTTAAATCGTCGTTGGATTCTGGCTATTGATTGATGCAATTGCAAATTAGTTTTTTTTTGTTTTGTGTTTATTGGTTTTGTTATGAGATGTAAGATGTTTTTAAGAATTCGGTTAATGCCGATGCCGACCGAACCGACGTCTGTGTCAGTCGGTATCATGCCGATCGGCACAAGAGAAAATATGGCACGGCATCGATCGGAAAATTAGGCTTTCGGAAAAGTCGGTATATGAATATATCGGCACGGTATATACCGTACCGACGTTTTGCTCACCCCTATCTGTAAATGTCTTTGAAGACGAACGTAATTATTTCAAAATTATGATGGGCCTATGATACGGCAACACCGCTAGACGGAACTAGAGGCACCTCCGTTTCAATCAAATATCCCAAAATCCAGAATCAAATCAACCAAAGAGATTTAGTGCAGTATCCCTCCACCTCAAAACACACTTGGGTTAAGCAACAAAGGGAATTGAAAGCACAAGGAATTATGAAAATGCCACAGATATTTGAAATAAACAAGCAAAGAAATAAACCTCACTTGTTAGTTAAAAATCACTCAAGTCCAAGACTTAAGGAAAACACTCAAAATGCTCATTCTCATTACTTCAAATTCAGTGTACATAACCAGCAAATGTGAAGCTATTTATAGCTTCCAGAACACAACATCAATCAACAATCTCCTATTAAAGAAATGTGTCCACTAATAAAGTGCCAACCCACTAAAGTCACCACCAACTCATTATTGAGTAAAAGCATACTAATGGCCATAAAACCAGCAAGCCCCACACACTCACACTCTTAAAAAAAAGAATCTTAGTTGGCTAACAAATGATGAAACCCATTACTGCCCACTACACCCATTAAATAATTTAAACAATACAAATGCATGTTAAAAGGTTGATGGGTGCGTGGGTTTTGGCTGGAAAAACACTAACCAATCCAAAAGTCCATCTTAACTCATGTCTTCCACGTTGGTCACTCCCTCCAAATACTCAAAGCTGAATTTAAACCATCATGCCTCCATTTAATAAGTCAATATGTCTTCTTTAAGTGATTGATGGATCAAGGCTTGTACAAAATGCTGCATTTGGTCCTTAAACTTGTCTGAACGAGCCCTCGTGATCGGACCTTGTGACGAGCTGGTCATCTTCGAATCCAATGCTTGATGCTTGCTTGTTTGCATCATTCCCCCCTTCCTCAAAAGGATTCGCCCTCGAATCTGTACCTACATTGTCAAAGGGAGAAAGATCAGCAACATTAAAAGTAGCACTCACTGCATACTCACCTGGCAAGTCAATTTTGTACGCATTGTCATTAATGCGTTCCAACACTTGGAATGGTCCATCTCCTCTAGGATCCAACTTAGATTTCCTTTGCTTTGGAAACCTTTCCTTTCTAAAGTGTACCCAAACCCAATCTCCTGGCTCAAATTTCATATTGCGGCGTCCTCGATTGGCCTTTTGAGCATACTTCTTGTTTTTCTCCTCGATGTGCTGCCTTGCCTTTTCATGTATGGATTTAACTAACTTAGCCCTTTGTTGTCCATCTGCATTCACAATCTCTTTTAGAGGTAAAGACAACAAATCTAAAGGTGTTAGTGGATTAAAACCATACACAATTTCAAATGGTGAATAACCTATAGACGAATGAATGCTCCTATTATATGCAAACTCAATCATAGGCAAACAATCTTCCCAAGTTTTCAAATTCTTTTCCACCACAGCATGCAATAAAGACCCTAAAGTCCTATTAACTACTTCTGTTTGGCCATCTGATTGAGGGTGACAAGTAGTAGAAAATAACAACTTGGTCCCTAACTTACTCCAAAGCACACGCCAAAAATGATTCAAGAACTTAGTGTCTCTGTCAGAAACAATTGTCCTAGGAATGCCATGAAAACGAACTACATCCCTAAAGAACAAATCAGCAACATGAACAGCATCATCTGTTTTGTGACAAGCAATAAAATGTGCCATTTTACTAAATCTGTCAACAACCACAAATATGCTATCTCGACCTTTCCTAGTCCTAGGCAAACCAATCACAAAATCCATTGAAATATCGACCCAAGGACTATCAGGAACATGTAAAGGAGTGTATAACCCATGGGGTTGCACTCGCGATTTAGCTTGTCTACATGCGACACAACTAACATAAACCTTCTCAACATCTTTCTTCATATTTGGCCAATAAAAATGTTCCTGCAGAATGTCAAGAGTTTTAGCAATGCCAACGTGACCCATCAAGCCACCATCGTGAGATTCCCTAACCAGAAGCTCACGCATAGAACAAGTAGGAATACAAAGCTTGTTTTCACGAAATAAATATCCAGAATCCCTATAAAACTTTTGAAAACCAGCTTGTTCACATGCATTGTACACATTAGCAAAATCAGGATCAGATTCATATAACTCTTTAATATACTCAAATCCAATCAACTTAGAACTAAGAGAAGAGATTAGAGCATACCTTCGAGATAATGCATCAGCAATCACATTATCCTTACCTTGCTTGTAGTGCACCACATATGGAAATGTCTCAATAAATTCCAGCCACCGAGCATGCCTCTTGTTTAGCTTACCTTGTCCATTTAAATGCTTCAAACTTTCATGATCTGTGTGGATCACAAATTCTTTTGGCCAAAGGTAGTGCTGCCACGTTTGCAATGCCCGCACTAACGCATATAGCTCCTTGTCATAAGTGGAATAATTGAGTTAGGCACCCTTCAGCTTCTCACTAAAATAAGCAATAGGTCGTTTTTCCTACAAGAGAACAGCACCTATACCTATACCAGAAGCATCACATTCAACCTCAAATGTTACATTAAAATCAGGTAACTTAAGAATAGGAGCCGAACACATTCTCTCCTTTAGAGTACTAAATGCTACCTCTTGTGCCTCTTCCCACTTAAATCTAACTTCCTTTTTAACAATTTCATTCAAAGGAGCAGCAATAGTACTAAAATCTTTCACAAACCTCCTATAAAAACTAGCAAGTCCATGAAAAGACCTTACTTGTGAGATAGAAGTAGGAGTAGGCCACTCCTGAATTGCCTTCACTTTGTCTTGATCAACTTCTATCCCATTAGCACTTACCATATAACCAAGAAATATAACTCGATCCATGCAAAATGTACACTTCTTAAGCTTAGCATACAATTTTTCTGCCCTAAGTGCATCCAATACCAGCTTAAGGTGTTCGATATGCTCATCAACATTCTTGCTATAGATCAGTATATCATCAAAATACACAACCACAAACTTGCCAATAAACTTTCTCAAGACATGATTCATTAAGCGCATGAATGNCTCTGATTTTCTCTCAGTGCCAATTTTGACTTTTCCTTTCTCCTCAGAGTTGGTTTTTCTCTCTTTTATTTCCTCTCCTTTTGCAAGGCCATCGGCCTTCCTCTCTTCCTCACCAATTTTCCGTTGCGCTGTAGCCTTCTCTTGTTGCATTATCTCCACACTTTTCTGAATATGTTTTTGGTCCTCATAGACCTCCTTTAGAGTCAATGGTGGTAATACAAATTTCTAATCTCCCACGGTAAAAGAATACCTGTTCTTAAACCCATCATGAATCACACGCCTATCATACTGCCAAGGCCTACCAAGTAATATAAGACAAGCATGCATAGGTACTACATCACAAAGAACCTGATCAGAATACTTCCCAATGGTTATCGAAACAAGAGCTTGTTTTGTTACCTTGATTTTGCCCATATCATTCAACCATTATAGTCGATAGGGCCTGGGATGCTTCAAACACTCCAATCCTAGCTTCTCCACCATCAAAGTACTCGCCACATTGGTGCAGCTACCACTATCAATTATTAGGCTACAAATCTTCCCCTTCACATAGCATCTAGTATGGAAAATATTCTCCCTTTGTTCGACTGTATCTTCCTTCAATTGAGCATTCAGCACTTGCCGGGTTACAAATAATCCTCCACTTGGGTTTTTTAGAAGATTTTCATCTTCGTCATCGGGAATATCCTCCAAGTCATGCATGTCAGCAACATCATCTTCATCTTCAGACTAAACTTCTCCACCTTCTTTTATGAACATCACTGTGACACCCTAGGGTCTATGAGGGCGGGATGTGTTCGCCGGTGCCGGGATGAGCATGGACAAGGAGCGGCTTCTGGCAGGCTTCTAGACGGAGGGGCACGGGAATGAACCGATCCACACCAGAATAGGAGAGATCCTGAGACTGTGTAGGGATGGGGCTGCACAGTTAGAGCGATTTCGAGGTTGTACAGGTATGAGACTGTATAATTGAGAGTAGCTTAAATAGTTTGATGGGTACTAACTATATCAACAAGGTGCACCTACCTTTTCAGTGCTCATTCTAGAAAAACTCAAAAGTTAAACGTGCTTGACTTGGAGCAATTCTAGGATGGGTGACCTCCTAGGAGGTTTTCCTCGGAAACATGCGAGTGAGGACAAAGCACGTTGGAAAGGTCCCGTGTTGGTCTGTAGTGACAGTCGACAAGCCGGAACGTTATAGTTGGTAGCGAAGCTCCAGTACTCCTCTAGTATGGTGCAGGGTTCGGGGACGAACCTAGCGGAAGCTGGTGGGCCTGTGACACCCCGGGGTCTATGAGGTCAGGAAGTGTACGCCGGTGCCGGGATGAGCATGGACAAGGAGCGGATTCTAGACGGAGGGGCACGGGAATGAACCGATCCACACCAGAATAGGAGAGATCTTGAGACTGTGTAGGGATGGGGCTGCACAGTTAGAGCGATTTTGAGGTTGTACAGGTATGAGACTGTACAATTGAGAGTAGCTTAAATGGTTTGATGGATACTAACTATATCAACAAGGTGCACCTACCTTTTCGGTGCTCATTCTAGAAAAACTCCAAAGTTAAACGTGCTTGACTTGGAGCAATTCTAGGATGGGTGACCTCCTGGGAAGTTTTCCCCAGAAACATGCGAGTGAGGACAAAGCATGTTGGAAAGGTCCCGTGTTGGTCTGTAGTGACAGTCGACAAGCCAGAACGTTACAGTTGGTAGCGGAGCTCCAGGACTCCTCTAGTACGGTGCAGGGTTCGGGGACGAACCTAGCGGAAGCTGGTGGGCCTGTGACACCCGGGGTCTATGAGGTCAGGAAGTGTACGCTGGTGCCGGGATGAGCATAGACAAGGAGCGGCTTCTGGCAGGCTTCTAGACGGAGGTGCACGGGAATGAACCGATCCACACCGGAATAGGAGAGATCCTGAGACTGTGTAGGGATTGGGCTGCACAATTAGAGCGATTTCGTGGTTATACAGGTATGGGACTGTATAATTGAGAGTAGTTTAAATGGTTTGATGGGTACTAACTATATCAACAAGGTGCACCTATCTTTTCGGTGCTCATTCTAGAAAAACTCCAAAGTTAAACGTGCTTGACTTGGAGCAATTCTAGGATGGGTGACCCTCTGGGAAGTTTTCCCCGGAAACATGCGAGTGAGGACAAAGCATGTTGGAAAGGTCCCGTGTTGGTCTGTAGTGACAGTGGACAAGCCGGAGCATTACAATCACCTTCTTGTTTGGACATTGAGAAGCAATGTGTCCATTTCCAAGGCATTTGAAACACTTGATGTCCCTGTGTTTGGAAGTAGTAGTCGAATTGGCTGTCTTTGGTGCACTCTTTGTTTCTGCCATTTTAGGCTTCTCCTCTTTGAGTTTTTTCTTTTGTTTTCCATCTCTCATAGACCATCTAGTATTCCAATTTGAAGAATAAGACGTGGAATAAGAGCTTCTAGATCCCTTGTTTCTGAGTTGCTTCTCTACTTTGATTGTCATATTTAGCATCTCTTCCATCTCCATATAATGGTGCAACTCAATAATATCATTGTTTAAACCAGCAAGGAATCTTGCCATGGTAGTCTCCTGATCTTCCTCTATATTTGCCCGGATCATAGCCATCTTCATCTCCTTGTAATACTCTTCTACACTCTTTGTACCTTGGCATAAAGTTTGGAGCTTTTGGTGTAACTCTTTATAGTAGTAGCTAGGCACAAATCTCTTCCTCATTATTCTTTTCATCTCATCCCAAGTGTCAATAGGATCCTCATAGTTACGCCTCCTGTTCATCACAAGCTGATCCTACCAAACCAAAGCATAGTCAATAAACTCAACAACTACTAGTTTTACCTGTTTGGCCTCAGAATAGTTATGACACTCAAATATCATTTCTATTCTTTTCTCCCATTCTAAGTATGCCTCTGGGTCGCTCTTTCCTGGAAAAGAGGGGATCTTCATCTTGATGCTTCCAACATCTCTATCAACTTGATTAGCTCGATCAACTCTACCACCTCGGTTCTCATTTCGGCCAATGTCTTCTTGGTCAAATCGGAATTGTCCTCTTCTAGGTGGCGGTAAATTTCGTCCTCCCATCCTTCTTCCAATTCTCCGCCATCCTGTTTCTTCCTCTTCAAAATCTGCATCATCATCTTGGTATGGCACTAGATTTGGTTCCCTCTCCCTAGTGGGTCTCCTGACTGAACCTTGTTCTGCTGATGCATTCCTTCGAACTTCTTCCATACGCTCGTCAATGGATGCCTCAATTCTAGCAAATCGTTCTTCCATCCGTTGCATCATTTGTGCCAAAGCCTGCATGTAGAGTATTGGGTCTTTAACCCCTTCACTCGACTCTGCCTCCTTTCCACTTCCTTTTGAAGATTCAGACATTTTCTTTGTTCTAAAAGAAACACGTTAGTAGCAAAAGAATTTTCCTCACCACTTCCTCACGTGTGTCACTCCAAGATCAGATTGTTTACTCTCGTGTTTGCACTCAATTCGTCTATGGGATGTAAACACTCTGCCTTTTACCTCTCTTCATTTCCTGCTTTGTTTATTTGTTGGGATCAAACCAAACTTAAACAAATAACAAATATCAGCAGCTATTTCAATGAGAAGTAACGAAAACAACCTAACAATGAAAGGTAAAAACAATTCTAGAGGCAAAATAATCAACTCCAAGAATAAAAGATATGCACACACAAAGAGGAACAAAATTGCATGTGGTGATTCTTGAGTTAATTGAGTAATAAGAAACAAAGATTACTCAATTAGAAAGCTGAAAGAAATTTAGAGAGCAAATAATAACAATACAAGATAGATAACCCCAAACTGAACATCCACAATTCAGACCTTTTTTTTTTTTACTTCGTGAACAGTAACAGTAGGTAATTGTTCTTTCTTTTCTTTTTTTTAAAAAAGGCAAACAACAATAATAACTAGTGCTTAATGAAATAACAACGAACAAACTAGTAGGAAACTTGAACAGTGGTGAACAATAACGAACAGTACATGGGCAGTGTCGGAACAGTACCAAATAGTGATGAACAGTACCCGATAACAAAAACTTAGAATTCAAAGAGCAGAAAATAAAGATACGTAGTTGAATTAATACCTAGGCTCCGCTACCAAAGATGATACGGCAACACCACTAGACGAAACTAGAGGCACCTCCGTTTCAATCAAATATCCCAAAATCCGGAATCAAATCAACCAAAGAGATTTAGTGCAGTATCCCTCCACCTCAAAACACACTTGGGTTAAGCAAAAAGGGAATTAAAAGCACAAGAAATTATGAAAACGCCATAGATATTTGATACCTGATAAGTAGTCTTAATCCCTAGAATAAACAAGCAAAGAAATAAAATTCACTTGTTAGTTAAAAATCACTCAAGTCCAAGACTTAAGGAAAACACTCAAAATGCTTATTCTCATTACTTCAAATTCAGTGTACATAACCAGCAAATGTGAAGCTATTTATAGCTTCCAGAACACAACATCAATCAACAATATCCTATTAAAGAAATGTGTCCACTAATAAAGTGCCAACCCACTAAAGTCACCACCAACTCATTATTGAGTAACAAGCATACTAATGGCCATAAATGAAACGCCCCGATCCGTATTTACCGTTATACACAGTAAACACGTGGGACCACATACTATTACAACAACCACAGCGGTAAATAACACAACCAACGGATTAAATACATTAAAAGTACATAATACATCAATCGTACTAGTCCCGGTACGGGGACATTAATACTACAAGCATCAATCCATAGAGATAACAACAGCAAGCAG
>JAKUCV010005410.1:0-11430 GCA_028386065.3 Turnera subulata
CTGAAAGGGAGTTTTGTTCCCTTGTAGCTACTCATAGGAAGAGTGATTTTCTTTCCTTGAGAGAAGTCTTGAAGTGAGGTATCTTCAAGCAAGTGTGTAGGATTCTTGTGATTAGAATTCCTAGGCTGTAAACGGTTTGTTAAGCACCCGGAAGCTTAACGGTAGATAGTGAACTCTTCAAGTGTATCTTGAAGGACTGTATTAGCCACAAATTAGTTGTGTGTGAACCAGTATAAAAATCTCTTGTGTCCTTCTATTTTTCAATTCCGCACTTATTTCCTGCAAAGTTTTTAATTTTCGATCATAAGCTATTCACCCCCCCTCTAGCTTAAGTCTATTGTTCTTAACAGATTAGTGAGATGCCAAGCTATGCTAAGTTCCTGAAAGACCTTGTGTCCAAGAAGAGAGCCATTGAGGATGCTGAAACGGTGCCCATGACCGAAAAGTGCAGTGCACTTATCTTGTAAAAATTTCCAGCAAAGAGGAAGGACCCAGGGTGTTTTTCAATTCCTTGCATTGTTGATACTCTGAAAATTGACAAAGCTTTGTGTGATTTAGGGGCATGTCAGCTTAATTCCTCTATCCCTTGCTAAGAAAATATCAATTGGGGACTTGAAACCCACCAGGATGACCCTGCAGCTAGCTGACCGGAGTGTTAAACATCCAATTGGGGTGCTTGAAGATGTTCCTGTGCAGATTGGAAAATTGCAGATTCCAGTAGACTTTGTTGTTCTAGAAATGGAAACCGATTCCCAAACACCCATCATACTTGGAAGACCTTTCTTAGCAACTGCAGGGGCTATGATTGATTGCTCAGAAGGGAAGCTGACCCTCAAGGTTGGTAATGATTTAGTGGAGTTCAACATTCCAGAGGCTGCTAGGAATGAATTCAGTGCAAACATGTGCTATAGAGTTGATGCTTTTACGGACATGGTTGCAAGGGAGATTGATCAAGAAGGCCCACTCTGTGACCCAATCGATGCACTATTGACTTCCCTTATTGATGGGGCTGAACAAGAGGAACAGAAAGCTCCAGAATATACTTCCTTAATCGAAGCGGCCATACCAGAAACTATCCAGCAAGTTTATAAGCTCGAGATTCTATCACAGAGTGACCTTGTTGATGACCATGACCTGAAAAAAAGATTCCAACCAGTGGTCCAAGTCCTTCCTCATGGAGTAGTGGAGTCAATTGATGGAAAGCCTGAACCATTCAGGGTCAGTGGACAGTTGTTCATGCCATATGACCCAGGGGATACAGTAGACAACATGGCGACTCTGTTGCTTTGAGACTCTCCCATTACTTAAATGGAAGGGTGTCCAGCTAAGACGACATTAAAGAAGCGCTTCTCAGGAGGCAACCTGAGATTTTTGGAGGTAATTTTCAGTTTATGCATTTTTACTTTTAATTTTCTTTGTCGTTTATTTTATTTTGCAGAAAAAAAAAGAAAAATAAAAAAGACAAAAAAATAGAGAGCAAGCAAGCATGACACAACGTGGAGGACTTGGGGATGGGACAATCACCAGCAAAATCCAGAGAAGCATCCCTTCTCCCTTTTATTTATCTTTCTGTATTTTGTTTGGTTCACATACCCACACACAGACACCCCTAATAGCGTCACTCTGTTCGCATTTTCGTGTTCTGTATTGTGTTCCTAAACCCACCCATTCCCACCCTGATCTGTTACACATGCTAGTTTTTAGGTTTGGGGGTGCCCTTTCATGTCATGTCCTTGCTCTTTTATTGCTTTCTGTGTTTCTTATTTATTTGTTGCTTTGTACCCCTTTTTGTGTTTCTTTTGGTCCAGTGAGGACACTGTTCCGTTTAGGTTTGGGGGTGCAAATTTGCAATTTGTGGCATTGTTTATTTTTATGCATGAACTTTTGTTGCATGGGCCAAAGGATTTTTGTTATTATTATGGATGTCTGCCTATTTCAGTTTGAACGGTGCGACTCTGTTCGGTTCTGCCTGCATTAGTTTAGCCTTGGCATGACTACTCTTTTATCTATTTTTGAACTTAGACTGAATCAGGTCCTTAACTACACACCAAACACCACATGATAATTCTGATTCTTGATCACGTTTAACCAAAGTGATGTCCTTAGGATTTGGATAGTTTAGAAACTCTTAAAACTTCTAAGAAACAATTGTCCTAGAGCATCTCTTATACTTGCATTGAGGCGAAATTTATAGCACAATCTTGACCAGAGACATGATTTAGGCCATCCTTGAATTTCACCTACACTTAAGTCTTAGCCTACCCTCGATCATTATATCCCTTGCTTGCCCTTTGAGCCTACTTTTGATGGTCATACATTCTTTTGTTACCCACAACAACCACCTCACACCTTTGAAGCCACTTACATGACCATCTTGTGCCTGAACAGCACACATTTTTTCTTTGAAATCAACCCATACCCGTTCTGTTAAGTTATTGAGTCCATATACTTGCGCATCAGTTCATAAAAGAGCATTGAACATCAGATTTCAAAACTAACGGTCTCGCCCTGTTCAGAATTTCTGTGAAAAGGAAACAAGCTGTAGCATGATTAACCCCTGCTCACTCACAAAAAAAAAGAGCAAAAAGTTGAAAAAAAAAACACAAAAAAACGTAACACACACAAAAAAACACAAAAACAAAAACAAACGTGTGTGATTTGAGTTGAGCAGGGCAGATCATTCAATGAACATTACTACTAGCGAACAGGGTCAGTCTGTTGAAACATCGAGTTGCTCTAATTTTACAAGGTTTGGATTCAGTGATTTGATAGACTTTTGAACACTCTTTCCCCTTCATTCAAAACACAAACCTAACCTCGTTTCAACCCTTTATTAAGCCCTATTGATCTCTGATTATTGATTTGTGCCCATTAGTGGAGATGCGAGCTTTGAGTTGCCTATGGGATATTGTTTCTAATTGTTCAATTTCTAAGCATATCTTTTGAATGACTGATTGGATTGAATGTTTGTGAAGGAATTTGAATCTTGATCGTGAGTAGTTTAGTGAGCTTTAGACCTGAGATTTTTATGTGCAAACTTTTCGAGGTAGATTTTTCTAAGGCTAACTCACAAGTTGCATTTGAACAGGGTCACATCGTGCAGGTCTGAATAGACAACATCCGTGTGCATGTCTTATCTTCTCCCTTGATTTATTATTTAGTTTTGCTTGGGGACAAGCAAAAGTTCAGGTTTGGGGGAATTTGATATGTGTGCATATCATATAGTAATTTGGAGCATAAAATGTCCCTTTGGCCAAGTATTTAGTTAGGAACCATGCATTTTAATTACGGTTTTTGTCTATTTTATACTAGCATTATCTTCACTAATTGATACTTGCTTTCAGGTGTCTTTTGATGCAAAATAACCTATATTTCGTGGGATTCATGCTCTTTGTGGATTTCTGGAAAGATTGGAGCTGATTTGATGAAGATTTCCTGGCGAAGAATTTTCAACGGTGTCACTCTGTTGAATCCCGCAGGGCAGAATCTGGAATTTATTATAAATTGCGTCAACACTTGTTTGCTATTTAGTAGGAGTTATATTAAACCACCGACTTGTTTGGCACTCCTATATGAGAAAGAAGCCTGCTGTGACTAAAAGAAGAAAAAAAATCCTAGAAAAATATTAATTCCTAGATTCTAGCAACCTAAGCTAACTTCTAGGAATTAATGCTAGGGTTTCTTGGAGCATAAAGGGTGAAGTCGGCTCCAGCAGAATGAGGACTCCAGAATTTTGTCGACAGCAGCTGGAAGGCAGAAGACTTTTTGTGGAGATTTTTCTAGTTTTATTTTACGGTTTGCTATGAACAAATCCTCCATGTTTATTTTATATTTTTCTATGAACTAAACCTCTTTTCTAGATCAAGAGGGATGTAGATACTCAACTCTTTTTATGATTTAATTACTCCTCGAGCATTTTTCTTATTTGTGTTCTTGATTTGTTTATATGAGCATAATTCGAGTTTGAAGCTTGATCACCTTAAAACTTGTCTTATGAATTAGACTAAGCATCGACAGGAGACGTTTAATTCTGGAAAATCATAAACAAACCCTAATCTAGGTGCTGAAAGGCATTAGGATTATTGTGGAATTAGTAACAACAAAAAGCATCATTGCTCTTAGGAATAGGTTTGATCCACGACAGGGGTAAGATTGACCTCTGAGACGAGATTATACTTCCAAAAGTTGATAATTTCACCTTAGGTTGTTACCCATCAAGAAAACAAATAGAAAGCTGTAGATTTTTAACGAACAGTGTCACCCCGTTCGCGGACACGGAACAGAGTCACCCTGTTAGCAGAATCTGGAGGATAATTAGGGCATAAAAGGATAGAGTAGTGAACCCCGATTGATCTAGGCTTTCTATCATTTGATCTCTTCATTTTATTTACAGCTTACCTCTGTTTATTTTATTATTTATCACAGTCTCAAATCATAATCTCAAAATCGTTACTTCTTTTACTATTTTCAGCCTAACGGAGTGAGTCTGTTAGTTAATTATTTTGTCTAGTCCCTGTGGATACGACCTTGTGTGCTACTACGATCTGTGCTCTTGTAGATTTTACGCATCAGCTGGGATACAATTGGAAGATGCTATCAACTTTGGAAGGGTCAGGGCATCTATGGAGGTCCCTGCATCGAAAAGGGGTTTTAATGTAGTTCAAGGAAAAAGGGGTGCTGAGGTGACCACGTCGCGGTCCAGGCACCATTGCAGATTGGGTCAAAGCCCAGGGACTTCACCCCTCTCCCTATGTCTTTAGGGAAGATGCTCAAGAAATGCATGGAGAAAGGTCTATTGCAGCCTTTAGAACCAAGGCCTGATTTACCTCTTAGGAGAGATCCTAACAAGTTCTGCGAGTTCCATCAAATGGCTGGACACGTTACTGAAAACTGTCCCTGACTCCGTCATGAGATTCAAGATATGATAGAGAGAAATGAGATAATCCTGCCAAAGCGACCCAACACCAAGTTGAACACACTGCCTTTGCATGAAGAGATTGACATGATAGAGATGGAGCCCACATATGAACTTGGATGCTTGGTACTTTATCTTAGTAATTATGTAGATTCAGACGAAGAAGTTGACGTCATCACCAGATCTGGAAGAGTGGTAAGGAGGGCCCCTCTCCGCCTAGATGAACCTGAGGAAACGACGGATCCTGAAGAAGATATGGTTATGAAGCAATTGAAAAAGACCCAGGCTAATATCTCGATCTGGGGTTTGCTTATGTCTTCCAAACCACACAGAGAGAAGGTGCTCCAGACTTTGAGCAAAGCCCATGTCCCCATTGACACTGCACCTAAGACGCTAGCTAACATGATAGCTTCGGTGGAAACTGACAACTAGATCTCTTTCTCTGACAAAGACTTGCGCTCGGATAAGGGCACCCATATTGAAGCATTATACATCACCATCCAATTCAAGGACAACCAGATACCTCTGGTGTTAATAGATAATGGGTCTGCTTTGAATGTATGCCCTCTAAAGACTGCAAGCCTATTGGGATTTGGGACCTCGGATTTTCTGCCGTCTCGGACAATGGTGAGGGCATATGACAATGCCCGGAGAGAGGTGCTGGGGATGATAAGATTGGAAGTGGTTGTGGGGCATGTCCCTTTTACGGTAGAATTCCAAGTGCTTGATATCGCGTCTAGCTTTAATCTACTTCTTGGGAGACCATGGCTACACTGGGCCCGGGCAGTGGCCTCCACTCTACATCAAATGCTGCGGTTCCCTTACCAAGGGGGATAATCACAGTCAAGGGAGAAATGGCCGAAAAGAACATCAAGCCGGTATTCGGGATTGAGAAAGAAGAGGAGGTAACTTTGTCCGGTTTTGTTTTCGAGTCTGTGAGCACTATCGCGGTAGAGAAGCTTGTTGTTAAGCCCCCTTACTACACTCCTTTTGGCAATTTATCGATCATTGGGATCATGGAAAAAATGAGATACTTCCCAATCATGGGGTTAGGGCAGAGACAACAAGGGATAATGGAGGTCCCTCAGATTTCGAATGCCACACCACCTTTCGGCCTGGGATATACCCCCACCTCGACAGATTTAGAGAAACAAAGAGAGAAGAACCTTGCAAGGGCACTAGCTCGGAAAAAGAAGCAAGAGTGGGACTTTCCTATGGCTCCTTATTTCAAGACATTAAATGGCTATTTTGTAAAGGAGGGAGAAGATTTCCCTTTTTGCGGGTTTCCCGAGCCATGGGTTTGTAACATCACAGGGATTAGGAAGCCGGGAATGGAGCTGTTCTTTGACTGCTACCTAGAGGAGGTGGAAGATCCAGAGGAGGAGGGGGAAGACGAAGATGAAGATTTGGGCTGCGGGTATCTCTTCGAGGAGGATGGGGCTATTTGAGGAAATGAGTACCGGACCACATCGGGTGCCTAAGTCAAGATTTAAGATTTAGTCTAAAATAAGCCAGTGGGCAGGTCATTGTCATTTTCATCCTATCAATAAAAAAGCACTCTTTCGTATATGGTTATCTTGGTAATTTCTTTGTGCATGCATGATATGTGTGAATATAATGGGTCGGACGAAACTCCCTAAAATTTGTGGAAACTAATCCTAGACTTATATCGGTAAAAATAACGATATCAATCGAGTTCCCAGAGGTCCCAAAGTCTGAAGCAATAGGTCTCTCCATCAAAGGCTCAATTCGAACACGGAGTTCCTAGAAAACATATGAACATGAAGGCCAGTTGGAGGAAATCCCATGGTGAACAACTTAGAACAGCATGGCCAATAAGTCATACAAGGAAGTGCAAAAAAAACTAGAGGAAGGGGACCTTCTGAGGATTCGTAAACACATGTAAGAAGAACTAGGTGAACCAAATTTCATGAGCTTCCACAAAAAAAGAAAAAAAAAAAGAAAAACAACAACAAAAGAAAAGAAAAAGGAATAGTAGTGACAAACCATGAATACGTAGGAAGCCCAAATCGGGTCCGGTTCCATTTTTATTAAATAGCAGTCAAAAGATTAATGAAACAAGACAAGGGGAGTTTTGTTCACTCAATTATTCGCATGCATTATGAATGTAAAGAGATAATTGCTAAGATAGGACTCAATTCTTCTTGTGCTTCTTCTGACTCGACTCGCCCACTTCATCCTTCCCTTTGCCGATGGGACGCTCAGGAGACTCAAACCCCGGAGTGCGGATCCTCCCAGAAATGCCTCCCTTGAAAGATGCAAAGATTTCTCCGAAGCTGCCACGTCCTTCTTCAGCCTGCTCAGATAGGACATAGGAGGGTGAACCTCAAAATGACCGCCAGTAGGTTCCCTTATAGGTAAGGCCCAACCTCCCTTGATAGCCCTCAGAGAAGTCGCCTTCATAGGTCCGGTGATGGGGACAGGGATGTCGGATGGAATGGTTTGGTTTACGCCAAACTGCCTTAGGACCCTACTTGGACGATAGTATGTGGACTTTTCTATGCCCGGGAGTTCCACCCAGTCTTTGCAGAAGGAACGGATGACCACTTCTTGCATTTTGAGCCACCGACAGAACCATGTGATTTGGGAAGCCTTGAGATCCTTCATAAAGATGACCCATCCCCGAATGGTACGGAATAAGACAGAATAGCCGCGACGGATGTAATTTGTGGGGTCGGCCCGGGGGCGTTCAATCAACGTAAGGTGTTCGCACAACCACATCTACGAGAGGAGAGGTGAGAAAAGGGGAAGATATGGAGGGGGGATAATAAGGGATGCGGAATCAAGTACACATACCTGGAGTGGAAGAGGGGAGCCAGTCAATGGGACGCGGTGATCATCAGCCAACCTATCCAAGCAATGAAGGGTCTCACCTAATATCACGGGGGTTAAGCTCTTTTCTCTAAAAAGTCTAGCCACTAGCGCACCAACCCGGAGAGGACAAGTACCAGAGGATCCCACCATCAAAAATTCATGTACCATCACAAGGGCAAGAGCATGGTTGCGTTTCTCTCTCCAGTTAAAGTCTCCTTCTCCCGGATGTTGTTCTGAGCCGTCAAGGAAGTACTGGTCAACAATCTTCGATAACACCAGATGGTCGTCTGGGTTCATGAAGAAGTTAATCTGACCTTCAGCGAGGAAGAGAAACTGGCTAACCTCTTTCAGAACAGCATCGTCGAGAGAAACCATGGCAACTCCCTTTATGAATTTGGCACCTAAGAAG
The DNA here is from genome assembly GCA_028386065.3 of Turnera subulata. NCBI lineage: Eukaryota > Viridiplantae > Streptophyta > Magnoliopsida > Malpighiales > Passifloraceae > Turnera > Turnera subulata. Next base: position 8,160 of record JAKUCV010005410.1, read on the forward strand.
GTGTTGAACGCATCAACGGAAGGACACAACTCCATCATGCCCTCACCAAATCGGAACACACGACGACTCTTGTCCCAAAATTTGGCAGCAGCACGAATCAAATTCTCCCACCATATCGCGAAGCTTGAATAGTCTGGTTGGACCCACCATAGCAAAATCCGTGCGACACATAGGAGGAACACTCGCCATCCACTTGGCCACCTTGGCATGAAAATCCTCACTCATGATTGTCCTGGACATTTTTGGAGTTTGTTATGATAGATTATGGGGGTCTCTGGGTTCCCGCGGCTTTATTTATACTGTTTTAGGGGTGGTGGGATTCGTCAAAACCCTAAGGCCCAGGTCCAAAAGAGAAAGAACCAAAAAGGAAAAGTTCGGGGGCCACAACTGTCGATGCCAGCGGTCATGCCGTGAAGACCGCCACAACCGGCGGTCATCCGCCCAAGACCGCCGGTGGCAGCAGTCATCCACCCACATGACCGCCGGTCGATGACGCCAACCCACCCAAGAAAACCTGAAGAAAAAATCCAGAGGATTTGGGAAAGAGGGGAAGGATAGGGGAGAGAAAATAAAAAAGAAAAGAGAGGAACGGAGAGGGTCACGTTTATTTATCAAGGGGAGAAGGCTTTGCACCTAAACAAGGGGCATCTGTTAACACTTTACTTGAATACACAATAATAAATATTTTATATGTGAATGATATTATGCATGCACCACTTGTTGAACGTGGAGGTCAAGGACACATCACCCCCATCTTTACTAGGGGCACGATAGGCCCCTCCTTCTGATGTCGGGTTGAAATGCCCAGGGACAACCAACAAAGTAGGGGCACAGTACCCCGTTTTGTTTTAATTAACATGTATCGGAGCACACTAAGCCTCATCTTTAAGACCTTGATGAAATACAAGGGGCGTCTCACCCCACTTTCGGCTTATATGCCTCAAGGGACACGGCGTATCTAACTAGGTGACCTAGGGGTATGGGATCCAGGCATTCCAATTATGAGGTGACATCTTACGCTGAGAGAACCAAACCAGGAATGATACCCGATCATGAATATAGAGTCCAGATAACCCATCCACAGGACGACACCAAACATACGAGATAACCCCGAGTGCAAGACGTTTAGTCAATCCCAAGAGACGAGAAGACCTAGTTAACCGAATCATGAGAGAATGCCTGCCTCAAATTTAGGGAGCCCGAGAGATGTGAGGTGATTAAGCCCAGTTACAAGAGAAGAGTGAACCCAACCAGAGAAGATGAGAAAGCCCAGTTAAAGTCAAAGCCTGGCCTTTGCGAACCCTGAGAAGAGAGGAGTGAGGTATCCAGACCCAGGTGTCCAGACACAAGTAGAACCCGCAGAGATAAGAATCTAGCCATGGAAATTCGGACCCAGGTGTCCATGCATGAGTAGAACCAGAGAGCATGAGAAAATGACTCGAACATGAGATGAACCTCGACATGAGGTGGACACAAGATGAAGTTCACAAACCTCGACACGAGGTAACACCCAGACAAAAGATGAAATGCTAAACCTTAGAATGAGGTAACGCCCAGACATAGGATGAGGTTCACAAACCTCGGCATGAGGTAACACCTAGACATAAGATGAAATCCACACACCTCGGCATGAGGTAATACCCGAACATGAGATGAAATTCACAAACCTCGGCATGAGGTAGCACCCAGACTAAGACGGTCAGGCCAACGACCCGATAGATAAAACGATGTTACCACCTCGAGATGAGATGATTCCCGAAAATATGGGATGAGATTATTCCCATAAACAGAGGGCCAGTCCCTCAAACCTCAGGACGAGATGATTCTTGAGAAATTTGGGATGAGATGATTCCTAGAAACTGAGGGGCAGTCCCTCAAACCTTCGGGATGAGAAGATTCCCAGAGTGGAGCATGGAATGCTCCAAACCATGGCACACACCACGAGCATCAATCATTCAAATTTGGTTGTTCTTGTCTTTCGTTGTTTCGTCCTTAATTCATAAGGACTCATCAACGAGGGGCATCTGTGAACACCCAAATTTGACCCACGGAAATTTTACTAAATTAGACTTCGTACATGTGTAGACTTAGGATCAATGAGATGATTTGGTCCAAGGTTCAAGCATGATATGAATTTTAATTTAGTAGAATTGGTGTATTTTGATGACATAAACCTTTATGCGCTTAAGTTCTAGGATTAATGAGATGATTTAACCTTAGGATAACATATATGATATGGTTTATTTATTAAAATGCATTTGCATAGGCTCTTTTAGTTGTTTTTGACCCAATAATAATGAGATAATTTATTCTTGGGTTGAGAATGGATTTAAGGGTCCAAATTAATTCTCTAGAGTTTGTCCAGCCCATTAACACATTTCTTGCAGGTCAATTTTAGCTCTGATTTTCGTGGAAAATCAGAGTTAATTATCATTTAATTAGATTATGTGTTTTTGGTATGATTTTGGGTGTTAATGGGTAATCTTTTGATTATGGAATGATTTGAGGGAGTGATGACCAAGTAATTGAGTGATTTCTGGGGTTGATTACGGGGTAGGATCGAATCAAGCCTGAATTAGGGGGATTAGGGGCTCGAAAAGGAAAGAACGGGTGATACGCAGGGCGACCGGCGGACATCTCGCGACGACCGCAGGCTGCCGGCGGGCATCCCCACATGACCGCCGATCATGCCGGACGTGTGGTGGATGACCGCCGGCAGTGGCGGTCATTCTTGCCCAGAATCCCCGAAAATCTCCGATTTTGTTTCTTTTTCGATCCCACCGCGGTTTTGGACCAGATTTTCGGGCATAATCTCCACCATTAAGCAGGTCCACGCCCCTTGGCTTCCCAGAACACTATAAATAGGACCCCTCACACACATTTCAGGGGACACACAATCTTTCTCACATACACACCCATAAGCTCTTCTTGCTTGGAGAAACCCTACTTCTCCAAGCTTAGAAATATTTTCTAAGGCAGAAACTCTGAAGGATGTTCGTGGGGAGCATCAAGCAGTAGTCTAGCAAGGAGGAATCAAGAAGAAGATCAACCATAGAGCTAAGGAGTGTATATGCATTAAGGTTATTCCAATAAGTATCGTTTATGAGATAAACGCTTGCACATACTTATAACCCTAGTATATATATATTTGATATGTATATTCTTAAATGTCCCTAGTCGGTTATTATTACGGATGGGTTGTAATAATAAGTTAAGACTAGCGTATGTTGAGAATTGCATATGTGATATGAATTCTACATACGGGTACAAG
>JAKUCV010005411.1:0-19183 GCA_028386065.3 Turnera subulata
TAACCAAGAAAAACAACGCTATCCATGCAGAATGTACACTTCTTTAGCTTAGCAAATAGTTTTCAGCCCTAAGAGCCTCCAATACTAATCTAAGGTGTTCAATATGCTCATGTTCATTACTGCTATAGATAAGTATGTCATCAAAGTACACAACCACGAATTTTCCTATCAAGGCTCTCAATACATGATTCATCAATCGCATAAACGTACTAGGAGCATTAGTCAAACCAAACGGCATTACTAACCATTCATACAATCCATATTTAGTTTTGAATGCAGTTTTCCACTCATCACCTACCTTCATGCGAATTTGATGGTAATCACTCATGAGGTCAATCTTAGTGAACATGCATGCACCATGTAATTCATCAAGCATATCATCAAGTCGAGGGATAGGATGGCGATACTTAACTGTTATTTTGTTGATTGCGCGACAATCAACACAAATACGCCACATGCCATCCTTCTTTGGCACTAGAATCACTGGTACTGCACATGGATTCAAACTCTCTCGCACCAACCCCTTGGCAAGCAACTCGTCAACTTGCTTTTGAATCTCCTTGGTCTCCTCGGGGTTGGCCCTATAAGCTGGCCGATTTGGGATTTGTGCTCCAGGAACAAAGTCAATTTGGTGTTCTATGCCCCAAATAGGCGGCAATTGTCTTGGTAGTTCCTCTAGAAACACATCCCAAAACTCCTGCAAAACAGAAACAACAGAGCTAGGAATATCGGGATTAAGGTCAGTGTCAAAAAAATAAGCGCCCTTGTATAAGAGAACCAAAATATCCTTCCTCCACGCACATGCTACTCTAAAATACCTCACATTTGCATACAAGTTCTGTTTCTGTTTTCCCTCTTTTTTTCTCTCCAAGTCGACATTGGCACTCCTTTTCTCTCCCTCAGTGTCGACTTCACTCTTTTGTTTTTATTTCTGTTTTAACCCTCCTTTTTCAAGGTTCTTAACCTTTTGCACATCCTTTCTTTTTGCATAGCCCTCGGCTATCCTCTCATGCTCACAATTGTAGCTTGGCTGCCTTTTCTTGCCTCATTGCCTCAGCACTCTTTTCTAAGTGCTTCTGATCAGAGTACACTTGTTGTGGAGACAATAGAGCTAACACAAATTTCTGCTCTCCAATGGAGAAGGAGTACCGATTCTTGTAGCCATCATGCCATACACGCCTGTCATACTGCCATGGTCTACCAAGTAAAATGTGACAAGCATGCATAGGAATAACATCACACAATATCTTGTCAGTATAATTACCAATGGTTATTGTAACAAGAACCTGTTTCGTCACCTTGGTCTCACCCATGTCATTCAACCACTGCAGTTTATTTGGGTGGGGATCCTTCGACATTGCTAATCCCAACTTCTCCACCATTAAGGTGCTGGCTACATTCGCGCAACTCCCACTGTCGATGATCACACTGCATGCTTTACAATCGACATGGCATCTAGTGTGGAAGATATTCTTCCTCTGCTCCATCTCATCCTCCTTCAGTTGTGCGCTGAGTACTCGTCTGGTCACAAGAAGGAAAGGATTAGATGCTGGCGCCTCTTGCACATATCGATCTTCTACAGGAACATCCTCTAACTCGGGCATGTTAGCACATGAGTGGTCCTCCTCATCATCTGAGTGTAGCTCTCCTTCCCGAACATAGATCACCTTCTTGTTTCGACACTGGGAAGCAATGTGCCCATTACCCGCACACTTGAAACACTTCACATCCTGATGCTTAGTTGTGGAGGAAGAAGTCGACTAGCTTGCCTTTGGGAATGGCTTGTAGTCGGCCAGTCTTGTCTTTTCCTCTCTTGGCTTCTCTTCTCGGGTGTACTTCCATTGATTCCAATTGGACGAACTGGGTGTGATGTAAGGACCTCGAAAACCCCTGCTGTTATTATATACCTTCAGCTGCCTTTCCACCTTGATTGCACTCTCGACAACCACTCCAATGTCTAAATTATGTTGCAACTCCATGACATTAGCAATCTCTTGGTTCATTCCAGCAAGGAATGGTGCCATGGTGGCTTGAGGCTCCTCCTCTATATTCGCCTGTAGCATCAGTGCTTCCATCTCCTTATAATACTCATCATTGCTCCGTGTACCTTGCCCCAAAGTTTGCAGCTTTTGGTGCAAATCGGTATAGTAGTAGCTCGGTACATATCTTCTCCTCATGATTCCTTTCAATTCAGCTCATGTTTGAGGAGGTCCTTGTCCTGCACGACGCCTGTCCAACAAAAACTTATTCCACCATTTAAGAGCATAATCAGTAAATTCAAGAGTAGCTAGGTTAATCTTCTTTTTCTCGGAAAAGTGATAACAAATGAAAACCATATCAACTCTTTGCTCCCATTCAATGTAAGCGTCGGCATCTCCTCTTCCCTGAAAAGAAGGTATCTTGATCTTGATGTTGTTCATGTTGGCATCGACATTGTTGTGTGGCTCCCATTCATTGTTCCTTCTATAATGTCGATTCTGGGAGCCTCCTCTTCCTCTCAGCATTTTGCCACCTCGTCCATTGCCTTGGTAACGTGGCTGCCACTCTTCCTCTTCCCATACTTCATCTTCAAACTCGCCTTCCAAGTGCCTCTGAGGTTCAGCTTGCTCCCGACGTTCTGGTATCTTGACCCTTGGCGGCGGTTCGTCTTGCTGCCTTGTTCCTCCACTAATGGTGGTTGGTACTGGTGTTGGTATGGAGGGGGCTGCTGCTGCTGCTGCGGCGGCAGTGGCTGCTCTCTTTGGACGGCCATACCTGCAAGTAAGCGCTTCAGCTCCACCATTTTGTCTTGATGTGTACGCCTGAACTCGGCTAGCTCATCGGCTTTGTTGAGCACTTTGTTGTTGAGGCGGACTACTTCATCTCTCAATGCCCTCCATTGCAATGATTCCCTCTCGCCCGTCTTGCCGACTGCTCTCCGATTCATGGCTTTTTGGTGACCGCGACATCTTTCTGAAAATAACCTCACCCTCTCTTGTGTTTCACTCACTCTCTTGTCCCTTGCTAGGTTTTTATTTGTTAGGATCCAGAAACAAATCACAGATAATAACAAATTGCCACGTATTCAATATAATCAATGAAAATCCTAACAAGAAACGACAAACTTCACGAAACTAGAGGCAAGATTTAAACTCAATTCAAGAACAGAAAACACACACAAGAAGAATTTGTATGTGTAGATTTTTGGTCAATCGAGCAATATGAAACAAAATCACCCAATGCAAGAAATCGGCTATCAACACAACAAATTGAAAGAAAACTTAAGATTCAAGTCGGGTAGGATCTTTCACCCGAATTCCTGCAAAACAATTGGTTATCAATAAATCAATCGATTTTCTCTCACTTTTTTTTTATATATATTTGCTGCCGATGAACAGTACGATGAACAGCAATCGACACACTTTTTTTAAAAAAACAATTCGGCAGAAATAAAACAAATAACACAGAAAAATTAAAGGATAGTTGATTGATTTGATAACCTGAGCTCCGCTACCAAAATTGATACGACAACACACCAAGCCGGCCCTAGAAGCACCTTCGTATCTAAGATTGTCCCGATCTTAAATCACCACCAATCGTGCACACTTTATGCAGCATTGTTCTTCACCTCCTAACAATCCGTGCTAGGCAACAGATGGGCGCAATAGCTCCTCCACCTCCTAACCTCTCGGTGCTAGATAACAAAGAAACAAAGCACAAAGGATTATGAATCACAATAGAAAATATCACTACCTGCAATTGTTAGCAAATCCCTAAAATAAAAATAAGCAAAGAGACTCCTCTCTTGTTGTGAGAATATTCAAGCTTTACTGAACTTTTTATTTCTCAAATATTCTGTCTAACAATGAACCCCTAGGTCTCTATTTATAGAGCATCAAAAGCACCTAGGTCGGCACCTCCTCAACCCTAAAGTCGGCCACCTCCTCAAGTCACCTCCTCAAGTCACTCCTATTACTAGATGGACTAGGATTTTAATTGAGCCCACATAACTTGGACACTAATTAAAACCTTACAATAAAAAACCTAAATAACTAAAGCCCATAATAATCAACTAATTAATAATGGACTTGACCCAACATAATAAAATAAATAAAAAGAACCCTAATAATAATACTACTAATATGTCGACATGGCCTATGGTGTATGGGCTGATGTTGACTGGGCCCCACTTGTGCTCTTGAGTCATTTACTCCTTAATTGATAGCAAAGTGATGGGCTTCTGTTTTAGCTTCTCTCCAAGCTTGATTACTCGCTCTTCTTGCAACTCGAGATTGAGCAATGCTTGAACTTGTCGTTGCTATTGATGTTTTATCTTCTTGGATCGAGCCCGTGTAGTTGGACCCGTGGGCAACACCAACTCGCCAGATGCTCCTTGAGTGTCCGCATCCATGTCCGCATCAGGGTGCCCCTAATTTCTACATGTGAGTTTTTGGGTGCAAGTGCATATGACATGTTTTCCCCTTTCCCTCTTCTCTCTTCTCCCTTTTCTCTCTAATTTTCCCCTCATAATATTTTCCTCTCTACATTTTCCCTCTCGAATTTTCCTCTTTTTCTCTCGTTTTTTTCTCCTCGTCTCTCTTCTTTTCTTAAACTCTCATTGTCCCTCTTCTCTTTTATTCTCTCTTTATTCCATGCTCTCCCTTTTCTTTCTTCTTCTCTTTCTCTTCTTTTCTTTTCCCCCTATCCTCTTGAATGTAAGTGCAACCTACTTCTACATATATATTTGGATGTGTGTGCTTTCTATCTAGACATAGTACACTTGAATGTAAATGGCCCTAGTATAATGCATGAACATTGAAAACCATTCGAGCTAAGGTGAAAGTTAAGCAACTTGAGAAAAAGTGGATTATCCCATCAAAAACTCCAAAGCCTCAAAGAAAAAGATCCCCAATGACTATGAACCCATTCACCTCAAATTCTAACTGGGACCCCAAAGATGGACATTCCTTATCGAAAGGTTTGGATGGAGGTAGAATTGTCTAGTCAAGGTAAGATGGATGGATGAGTGAATATCCCTTCGAAAATAGGTGGAGGTAATGTTCCTAGATGCTTCTATACCCCATTTATTGATGATGACACGGTTAACTGAGTGGTCTATCTTTGATGAGCAATCTTTGCTTTGAGAATTGATGGAGCAATGTGATCTAATATATGGGTGTCTCTTTGTTGTCATTGGTTGCTATCCCACTTTCATCTTGGCCTTAACTTTTGCCTAGGCTGCCCTCTCGGGTTTTCAACCTAGCAGGCTTTTCTTTTCTACTTTTTTCTCTTCTCTTTTTTTTTTGTGTGGGAGTAGCAACCATAGACACAGAATAGTAAGATCACAAAGCTTTGGGTGAGATCAAGACCACTCTTACTAGGTATACTCGGTTGACTAATGGAGAGGTAAACTATCGTTTCCAATGAGGGTTAGTGGGAAACCAGAGTGCTACTGAGAGACCATCAGAGATGCATGACAATTGATGACCAAATTCACAGTGAATCTTCTTGGGAGAGGCGGACTCGAATGACAATGAAATACAAATCGAAAAAAGAGAACCTATGATTACAAAAGAGGCCCGAATACAATCAACAATGCAGCCTGTGTATCTAGCAATAACCCCATTTTTTCCTTTGAATCAATCGGGGAACCATCAATAAACCGAGTCCGTTGCAGGATTACCTACGTATCTGTGGATGTGGTGTTGGATTTGAGATGATGGTGTTTTGTGGAAAATTGAAGATAGTGGGTGTTGTTAGAAACATTGTTTTACTAATGCCTCCTTGTCTCATACAGGTTTTGATATTGATAAACCGACATTGATTCAAAATAAAGACAAATTCGAGGCAAAAAGAAATCACTTCCGAAGCAAAAAAAATGACTCAAAGAGAACACATGTAAAGAGAAGAAGAGCACAAGATTTGAAATGATCATCCAAGAAGAATTAAGAACTTAATTGTACAAGGTCAACACTCAAATTCTTCTAAGATGTTAGCTCAAACATAATCAATTTTTCTCACGCATAGCATTCTTTTTATCAATCATAAAAATAAATTTTGAGCTAAGAACATCGATGTTCCAATTTCCAACATCGATGTTCCTGCCTTCAAACAATTTTCCAAAATGGCAGAAAGCTCAGAACATCTATGTTGGCATCCCAAACATCGATGTTCTTGTGACCGCTGCACTTAAAATGATTTGGAGCATCAAAACATCGATGTTCTACTTTGAGACAATGATGTTCCATCAATTGACGCTTTCAAACAATTTGGCAGACGCTTTCAAACATCGATGTTCAGATTTCAAACATCGATGTTCTCATGTAAACGGGCTTTAAACTGTTTTGGCATATGCTCCAAAACATCGATGTTCCCTTGGTAAACATCGATGTTCTAGTGACCGTTAGTCCAATAATTCATATCTACTGGCAGAATATCGATGTTCTTGTTCTAAACTTCAATGTTCAGCGGTTATGAGCAGAAACCTTTATCAACTTCCCATGCTATTTTGTCTAAAGGTGTTTTGGATTGATTCCCTAACGGTCATATAAGTTTTCAGGATATCAATAGAGATGTTAAGCCTTTGTTTCTCATGAATCAACTCTCCATACATTTACCATTCATTGATACACATTCATTCAAGTTTTTATGATCTAATATCCTTGAGAATTGAGAAAGTTTCCTTATAGTGCTTAAATTGTTGCTCAATATCCACTTTTTGAGAGAGTTTCTGTTTTGAGTGTTGTAAGTGTTGTTATACACTTGAAGGGAGGTTTGTTCCCTTGTTGTGATTCATAGGAAGAGGGTTATTTTTCAGTGTGAGAAGTCTTGAAGTGAGGTATCTTTAAGCAGGAGTGTTGAGGTTCGTGTGACTTGAACTCTCAGGTTGTAAACGGTTTGTTAAGCACCCGGAAGCTTAACGTAGATAGTGAAAACTTCAAGAGAGTCTCTCGGAGTACTGGATTAGCCACAAGTTGTGTGTGTGAACCAGTATAAAAATTCGGTGTGTCCTTTCTCTCTTTCATTCCGCAATTATTTCCTACAAGTTTTTTATTTGTCCATAAAACGCTATTCACCCCCCCCCCCCCCCCCACCTTGCGTAGGAACTTATTCTAACAATTGGTAGCGGAGCCTAACTCTCTGAAAAACTTAACCGTTTGAGAGGAATTATTCATGGCTTTTTCAAGTAATATGTATGCAGGAATCGTCGAAGGACAATCCACCACCCTTCCACCTCTCTTTGATGGCACCAACTACACCTATTAGAAGGAGGGGATGAGAATCTTCATCCAAGCCAACAACTTTGCTCTTTGGCTAATTGTAAAGAACGGAGAGCAAATTCCAACAAAGAAGGTTGGTTAAACCACGATGACAAAGACGGAGGCAGAGTACAACGCAACAGACATTACGAAGGTTGAAAACAACGCCAAAGTAATCAATATGCTCTACTATGCAGTCAACCCTGATGATTACCAAAAAATTTCATGTTGCACTACTGCCAAAGAAATGTGGGATAAGCTGGAAATTACTTATGAAGGAACCGATCAAGTTCGTGAGGCAAAAATTGACTCTCTCACCGCAGAATATGAACTCTTTCGAATGAAGGAGAAAGAGAAGATCGAGGAGATGTTTGATCGATTTTCCAAAATTGTAAACAACCTTCATGCTCTCAAAAGGTCTACTTCGATAAGGACTTGGTCAGAAAAGTCCTTAGAAGCCTCACTCCCGAATGGCGTTCCAAAGTCGACGCAATTTATGAAAATATCGGGACTTCAAACACAACCATTGACGGCCTTAGAGGTAACCTTCTCACCTATGAATCTACTATTCTTAACCCTTCTGTGCAGGAACCAAAGAAGAAAGGTATAGCTCTGAAGACTTCCTCTTCCACAACCCAAGAGCTCACCGACACTGACTCCAGTGAGGATGATTAAGAATTCGGACCCCTCATTCGAAAATTCCACAAGTTCATGCGAAAAGAACTTGAGAAGAAAGAAAGGAAGCAATCCGATCAGCCCAAGTGCTATGGGTACGGAGAAGTTGGGCACATCAAACCCAAGTGCCCTAAAGGTAAGAAGCCCTACAAGAAGCAAGGAGCATATATCTCTTGGGGAGGTGACTCTGGTGATGAGTCAACCGACAACAAAGAAGAGGAGACGGCAAACCTTTGTCTCATGGCACAGGAAGAAGCGCCGGAAGATGTAAGTACTTCTCTTCCAATTGAAGATTTTACCATTGAAGAATTACAAAATGCATTTGAGGAACTATATTGAGAATTTGTGAGTGTCTCTAAAATCAACAAGGACTTAAAGAAACAACTTGCTATATTAGGAAAAGATGTTGATAAGTTGTCTAGTGATAATGAAAACCTTAAGGAAGAAAATAAGTTTTTCGGAAAGAGGAGTGCTAACAAACCCGAGAGTTCATCTAGGGAATGTTCGTCATGTAACTCTTTAAAGGAACAAGTTGAAAAACTTGAAACCACCTTAAAGAAGTTCAACACCCCTCAATAGAACTTGAACTCTATTTCAGATAACTTGCAATCTACTAGGCATGGATTAGGTTTCAAGAATGAACCTAGGAGGAAGAAATTTGAGCCTCAACCTAGGAAATTTAAAGCTCAAGCAAAGGATAGCAGGACTAACAAAATAAACAAGCATAGTAATTATTATCAACCTAGAAGAATACATAATCCAAATGTAGTTTGCCATTATTGCAATAGAGTAGGACACATTGCTCCTGTTTGTTTCACTAGACATAGGCATTGGGCACAAGAAGAAGCTTATTACCATTATGTCTCTAACACCCAAGGACCCAAGATGATTTGGGTACCAAAAGGTAGCGGGAATTAGACTTGTCGAGTAAGCAAACATCGATGTTTAGAAGCCAAACAATGATGTTTGATGAAGTTCAGCCTACGCCAAATTGGACCAGAGGCTGAAAACATCGATGTTCAGAGACCAAACATCGATGTTTATTGAAATTCAACTTGCACCAAAATGGACCAGAGGCTAAAAACATCGATGTTCAGAGCCCAACATCGATGTCCAGTGTAGTGCATGCTCAAAACTTTGATAAAATGCGTACAACATTGATGTTCCGTATCAAAACGTTGATGTTCAGGGAGTATCGACTCTTTTGCTGTCTTTGATTATGTCTCTTCAATTCAATTTGCCTTTGTTATTCTTTTTGCTAATGCTAAAAGGGGGAAGATTAAATAAGAGTATATGTATATGCATCAAGGTAAGGAGAATCACGTTTTGACAAACGTAGGGGGAATTAACCTCATTTTGAATCCATACACTTGACATATACTCTTCTTGGTTTGTCATTATCAAAAAGGGGGAAATTGTTAGAAACAGTGTTTTGCTAATGCCTCCTTGTCTCATACAGGTTTTGATATTGACAAACCAACATTGATTCAAAATGAAGACAAACACGAGCGTTTTTGTTTAGTGAGAGCTTCATTTTTCTTTACTGAGTTTCACTTGTTTACATTTCTCTTCTTCTCGTGTTCTAAACTTCACTAGTAGGTTCTTCTTAATTCTTGAATTAACATGTTTCAATTGTGAGTTTAAGAAGAATCTACAATCGAGTTTGTATTAGTTAAAAAGAGTGCGTTTCGTAAGAAAAATAGTTTATTAAAAATGATTTTTGAGCTAAGAACATCGATGTTCCAATGTCAAACATTGATGTTCCTGCCTTTAAACAATTTTCCAAAATGACAGAAAGCTCAGAACATCGATGTTGGCATCCCAAACATCGATATTCTTGTGACTGTTGCACTTAAAATGATTTGCAGCATCAAAACATCGATGTTCTACTTTGAGACATCGATGTTCTATCAATTGACGCTTTCAAACAATTTGGCAGACGCTTTCAAACATTGATGTTCAGATTTCAAACATCGATGTTCTCATGTAAACTGGCTTTACACTGTTTTGGCAGATGCTCCAAAATATCTATGTTCCCTTGGCGAACATCGATGTTCTAGTGACCGTTAGTCCAATAATTCATATGTACTGGCAGAACATCGATGTTCTTGTTCTAAACGTCGATGTTCAGCCGTTATGAGCAGAAACCTTTTTCAACTTCCCATGCTATTTTGTCTAAAGGTGTTTTGGATTGATTCCCAAACGGTCATATAAGTTTTCAGGCATATAAATAGAGACATTAAGCCTCTGTTTATCATGAATCAACTCTCCATACATTTACCATTCATTGATACACATTCATTCAAGTTTCTATGAGCTAATATCCTTGATAATTGAGAGAGTTGCTTTATAGTGCTTAAATTATTGCTCAATATCCACTCTTTGAGAGGGTTTCTGTTTTGAGTGTTGTGAGTGTTGTTATACACTCGAAGGGAGGTTTGTTCCCTTGTTGTGATTCATAAGAAGAGGGTTTTCTTTCTGTGTGAGAAGTCCTGAAGTGAGGTATCTTCAAGCAGGAGTGTTGAGGTTCATGTGACTTGAACTCTCAGGTTGTAAACGGTTTGTTAAGCACTCAGAAGCTTAACGTAGATAGTGAAATCTTCGAGAGAGTCTCTCGGAGGACTGGATTAGCCACAAGTTGTGTGTGTGAACCAGTATAAAAATTCGGTGTGTCCTTTCTCTCCTTCATTCTGCAATTATTTCCTGCAAGTTCTTTACTTGTGCATAAAATGCTATTCACCCCCCTCCCCCCTAGCGTAGGAACTTATTCTAATAGGTGTTTGATAGGATGGTGTTTAGTGGGATGCCAAAGGTAGCAGGGGAATACTTGTCTTCTTCAGTATGATTTCGTCTTCCCAATTTCATGAAATGGATGATGAATTATTCAAGTCCCTGACGGTCACCTCCCTTTCCTCGTTTCTTTTTTTTTTCTCTTTTTTTTTCTTCTCTTTTCTTCTTTTCCTTTTGTTTTTCCCTAAGGAGAGTGACCCTTTTGAACAAGTGTACTTGGATAGGACTCTTTTGGAAACTAGATTCATCTTTGGGAAGCAACTCTTCTAGACAAGTGTTCAAGGTAAATGTGATGGGGTTAAGATGGATGTCAGGCTAGATAGGTGTTCAAAGGTCAAATCGGTAAGTGCTTGAAGGCTAATGTGGGTGAGTGTTTAGGAATTAGCTAGGGTTGGTCGAATATGTATTAGGTAAGGTCGGATTACATCTACAGAATTAGGTCTTCGTAGTTTGTTTTATGGTCCCCTAGATTGATCCAATGGAATGTCATGAAGTCATGCCCGACTTGCCCCATATACACAAAAGATAAGAAAATTAGAGTTTTATTCCTTATGTGAAAAATTAAAGTACATAGAATTTAACCCTTGCCCCCTTTTGGATTGACTCTACCTCTAGACTCTAAAAAATAATTGTACTGCCCCTCTCTATTCTTGGTCATCGTTCTACCCATGCTTAAAAATTTGGCCCGTGGTCTTTACTCAACTTACCCTCACACTTGTAGTTCTCATCTACTCCTAACACTATTGAGTGGTCCCTTAGAATGCATCACTCCTATTGTCTCATCTCATTGCCCCCATGTTAGTGCCGCCTTGTCATTGCACCCATCACCCCTTTCAACATTATATCCCGCGGTCATTCCTTTGCCCCTCATCACTCCTCCCTTATGACTTACGTCTGTTCCTCCCCAAGAGTGGATTTACATTGCTACCCATCAATAGACCCCTCAGCTTGTCTTAACTTGTATGCTCAAACCTCATTAGCTCGGCTCAGCTTTGCATCCCAATTCCATGGCATCCAAACTTGGCATTTGCGATTTGATAGCTTGACTTGGCTTGACAGTTTGATCTCTCATCATATTGCTCTACCCTCAGCTTCTCATCTCAGCTTGTCAACTCGGTTCACAAGTAAAAGTCGGGGCTTACATCTTCATCCTTGAGCAAGGTCTGATCAGGTCACCTCATTTCATCTCTCCTGGTAGATATTGAGGTTTACATCTCCACTCACAAGAAGGCCCAATGACAATGTCTTCACCTGATACCCCAGTTTTTCTCATCAACTCATCTTGTCAGTTTAATCTCTCGGTTCGGCTTATCAACTTGGCTTCTCATTGTATAGTTCTTCTCCCTCAACTTTTTACCTGGGCTCCTTGATTTGGCTCTTCAGTTCGATTCCTCATCTCGACTTCTCATCTTGGATCATCGGCTTGATTCACAAGTAAAAACTGGGGCTTACATCTGTGTCTTTGAAGAAGGCCCAATTGGGCCACCTCATCCCACCTCTTCTAGTATAGTTACTGGGGCTTGCATCTCTCCTCACAAGAAAGCCTAACCAAGACATCCGGTCTCCCCTTTTCTACCATAAATATTGGGGCTTACATCTCCTCTCACGAGAAGGCTCAAAGTCGCCTTGGTGTCTTAAGTTTATGCTTCGTCACTATCTCTGCCTTCTTCCCACCTTCTGCCTCAGGTTACCTCCATGACTTCCAATGCCTTCCCCATCTCCCCGCCTACTGAGATTCATCGCCTTATGATATATCCCACATCCCTAATATCTTCACCATCTCCTTCCAACTAAGGCACTACCCACCCCTGGTGTCATAAGGGTTCAATTCTAATGATAGGGTTCATGGTCATCAGGAATCCTATACTCAAGCTTTGTTTTCTCTCAAGACATTTGAAAACGGTGGGAAAGTGTGATGGAATACGCTCACAAATCATGTTTCGTTATTGTTTCAAAACATCTCTTCCTTTTTCTTTCTTTCAAGACTCAAGCCCAAAAAAAAAGGATTTCAAAAAGTAAAACACCCTAGCTCGAATTTGTGTTTTATGTTTTGAAAAATATGTGATGCAATGCCCAATGTATGCAGATGTGAATTCCCTAAGACAAAGTAGACCGACCGAAAATACGTGTCAAGTAGGAAACAACACCAAAAATCTATTATCGGCTTAGGCATGTATACTTACTCCCCTAGGGTTCCTTTACTGGGCTCATCAATTCATACCATGCAATATAGCACCCTACGCAGAGTTAGCACGGTGGTCCCGCTAGCCAGTTAGCGGGCAGAGCCAAGGGGCAGCGCCCTTTGCCGGTGCGGGGCTGACCCAACGAATTTTTTTTTACTATACACTTTCCTACATAATTTTTATTAATTTTCCTAGTTTATCGAAATAAAAAAAACCCTATTTACAAACACTCGAATCCACAACAGTGATCACACAAAAAATGCACATACCACTTGTTGATTCAGTATGCGTGAGATGATCAGGGTATGCAGCTGGTTGGGGGCCAAAAGGTTGCCGCTAGAGAATAGGCTCACCTACTCATATGTGATAAAGGATATCGCCTGAGGTCCAAGGCCAATTAATTCCCATCAATGCTAAGCATCGAGAAACGGGTTCACTCAAACCACTATCGCTTAAGGAAAGCATGTAGCGGATTTGGATTTCCTCGCCCTCTTACGGTAAAGGCTTCACAACAATTGTCATGAATGCAAGGCAGTTATGATGACAAGTAAAAGGCACACAAGATTCAACAATTGCACAAAGTGTCTTGAACCCACTACTTCCCCAGCGAAGTCGCCAACTGTGAATACCCGACCCAAAATCACTTGGGCCTATTCACCTAATCCTTTTACCTTCTTCTTCGGGGTCAATCCCATGACATTGGAGTCGCCACCCAAATTTTATTAAGGACAAGACTTGGGAAAAACCTTCATGTGACTCCTTTAGGCTACATGATCATGGCGAACCAAAGTCATGGGTTCGGGGGTTCGTCACAGAAGGGAAGGTGTTAGGAACCCATCCGTGTTGGGTCGAGACCATGTGCAATTGTAAAATACAAGTGTGCCTGGTGCAAGTGTGCATGTGTAGAAAATAAAGAGAAGGGGAGAAGAAGAAGATTTGGCTTGCATCCTGTTATAAAACCGAGACTATCTACGTACTCGAGTGATCGGGGTCAAAGCCACGTAGTTCTAAACATGGCATTAATCAGCCACTTACATCAACAAAAGCAAGTAGTTCTAAACATGGCAATAATCAGCCACTTACATCATCAAAAGCAACAACATATAATCAACAAAGAATCAATCAAAAGAGTTTAGTGTTACCTCTTGTTGTAACGCCCCGGATTTTCGGTAATTAATTTTTAAGGATTTTTGAGTTTTTATTCCAATTTTACCCTTGAGGTATTTTCGAGTTTTAGTCGAGGAAATAAATTGTTATGCCTTGGAAATGTCAATTTTAAGTTGGTGTCGTTCATGGTTCGGGTTCCGTTGGAAACGGACTCGAGAACGGGGTGAAACGCGGAGTTTAACGTGGATACTAGTGAAACTACGTCGTTTTGGGACTGTTTAAAAAAAAAAACAAGAAACAAAAGGAAGCGAGTCAACAGGGCGGGTTGACCGCACCCAGCCGAACGACGCGTCGTTTGGGCTGGCAAGTCAAGCCCTAAAAACCCTTCTTCCCGTTTCCTTTATTCTTTTCTCATCTTCTTCTTCTTTTTTTTTTCTACCTAGCCGCCGCTCCTTCCCCCCTCTTCCCTTCTTCCTTCTCCTCTCGATTTCTCTCTCTTTTCCTCTTTCTCAACTTCTCTTTCTCTCTCACTCTCTCCCTGACTCACCCTCGCTCACGTCGTCACCATCATCTCTTCTCTCTTCTCCTCACAAGACCCTGCCGCGCTTCCACCTTCACCCCGTCGCGCCACCGCCGTCTGTACCTCGAAGACGCGAGATCGGCGCTCGTTGGTTCTGGGAGAAGGGGATCGAGGCGGGTCGTCTTGGCTATTGACGGAGAAGGCGAGGCCGGCACACAAGCAGAGCCTTATGCTGCCAACGTCTGGTGAGGACTTCCATGTGTGCAGAATCCGAGGAACAGCGTGTGTCGCCACCGAGCACGGGTAAGCGGTTGGTTTCGTTCTTGTTCTTCCTTTATCCTCTCTTTTTTTTTTCCCTGAGTGCTATGGTTAATTCGGGTTGTGGCTTTGTGTTTGTGGGCGATTGGCTTGGTCGTGGTGGATGCGACAGAGCGGGTTGTTGTCCTTGCCGCCGCGTTGGACGGTGTTGTTTGTGGATGTCCGAGTTGGTGGTCGGCGACTACCGCGTTGCTGCAGTGTTGGTTTCCGGCTAGCGAGGTCGGGCTGAAGATTTGGGTTGGCTGCTGTTCTGCAAGCCGGGCGAGTTCCAGTGCAGGTGGCTTCGATGATGGTGTTCGGCTGGGGATTGGTTTGCCGATGGTGTAGTTCGACAGCGAGGTTCGGGTTTGGCTGTGAACAGATCTGGGTAGATATGGGATTGAACGAGTTTTACTTCGGGTAAGGATTCGACCATTCAATTTCTTCTCTTTCGATTAGATGATCTCTGTGAATTGGTCGTTGGTCAAAATGTTGGCTGTTGGATGCTCGGGTTTTTGGCAGTATTGGTCATTTTCCGGCAAGGTTGACCGGAATCTGGCGAGCTCGAGAATTTTCCGGCGAGGCTCGGGTTGCTGTTCCGGCAAGACAATGTTTTTCGGCATTACGTGGTAATTCTCGGGCTTTGATGCGAATTTCAATTCTTGTACAATCATGTAGTGTAAATGCATATAATCGGTGTATTGAAATAAAACGGATCTAGTGGAAACCAGGTGTGGGGAAAGAGTGACGCGTGGCCGGTATATATCCGACGCACATAATATCCTTAGGCCGGAAAGGTCAGGCTCGGAAGCTTGATTAATGTGGGTAATTGAATAGGCCGGGCCTAGACCCAAGTTATGTCACGTTAGGGATATATGGGCTTTAGGCCCAAGGACTATTTTAGATACGGGCTAAAGGCCCAATAAAGAGTAGTTAATGTAAGATGGGTTCTAGGCCCATTGGCTTAAAATGATACGGGCTTTAGGCCCAGATATAAGTTTGGACATGGTTTGGGCTTTAAGCCCAATAAAGTGTAAGTGATTTAACATGGGCTTTAGGCCTAAATAAGATTAAGGTATGATTTGGGCCTCAGGCCCAATGGATAATTTAATCTGATAGTTATTATTAATATAGGCTTGTGATCAAAGGATTTGAGGATAATGACTGGGTTTAAGGACTCAAAATAATACATCGATATAAGTACGTTCTAGAGTACATTCGAAATTGTTGTAGGTGTACCTTACATGGTCGCATTTCTATTGTTATGTATATAGGAAATGTTGAGGCGGAACAAGGCTTCAGGTTCCGAAACATTTGATAAGGCCCAGGAGAGGACTTATAAACCTTTGTATGCATTACTGCCTACAATGCTCGGTTAATTGTTTTGGAATATGAAGTGGTGTTGTCTGTTTGGTCTTTAATGCTGTATGCATGCTTGCCTGATGTGCTGATGTTGTTACTTGCAAAGTGTATATATTGATGATATCTTTGATGCGGTATGCCTGATTAAGTGAATTGTGTGCCGGTGTAATATGATATGCCAGTTGAGCATGTTTGTTTGTTATGCTAAATAACATGATTTATGGATTTGTGTTTGTGTGGTGGACAGTGGGCTGGAGGGCCGGACTTGAAAATAAGATATTAAATTCCACACATCACTGGTGAATCATAACGTATGGTACAACACTTAAAGAATAAATGAGAATAACGAATTGTAATAAAGTCTATTGTGGGGCTGTTGACCGGTTGGTTCGAGCGGGAAGTAATACCCCTCGGGATGGCATGCGGGTTTGCATGTGGGCCTGTGATGGCCGATTCTACCTCCCTCTTTCTATCTCCCCCTTTCTACCTCCCTCTTTCTCTCTGTCTCTCTCTCTCTCTCTGGATATGTTTGGGCTTCGTGCCTGGTTTATTTGGGCTTATGCCTGGTTGTCTCATGAGACGGGACCGAGCTCGACGCACACAGTAGAGGGCCCTAATAAAATATTTAAACCTAATAACAAGGATAATAACATAAGTTAAGACATCACTACCAAACATCAGAATACCACAGAAACAGACACAAAACACCACCAACAACAACAAACTACGGCGTGTACTTGTAGTTGATTTGTTTTGTATATTATTGGTTTATTTGTCTGCGGTGAGACAGTGGTTGGTCTCACCCCCTCACAGTTTTACACAGGATAGCTGATCGATGATCAGAAGAGCATATCAGCAGGTGGCAGTGCTTTCCTCTCCTCGGGTCGGATCCATAGAGAGTTCACTGCATACATGTTATCTTATGTATAGTCTTCCGCTGCATACTCGTTGTTGTGTAATTTGTTGTATAAATGTTCATTGATTATTTGGTTGATATTGTATCCCGGGAAGAAGGGCATTTTGGTCTTTCTACATGTTATGATTAATTTGTTTGGTTATTTTGGGATACGGGTGTCCCGGAAATTTTTAAGGGCATTTTGGTCAATCTATAATTAATTTATAACTTCTATTAAGTAATTGGGACACGGGCGTTTCAGTTGGTAGCGGAGCCGGCTGTAGATCCTTGGGAATACTGTGATTGCTTTTGTGATCTTGTGTGCATAAGTCTGCTCCTGTGTGAGTCGTTTGTTGCATTGTCAGATGCATTCATATAGTGAGTCGTACTATGGATCCGGTGGAGGACACGCACCTGCTGAGGGTCAAAGTGACCCAGTAATGTCATTGAATTGGTATGCTTGCTTCTGCAGCTTAGGCTGTAGTAAAGTTTATTTTGTGGTTTATCCACTAATCTATTAGAGTCGGTGTAGACTCTTGATTCCTGGTTTATGTTCCTTGTCTGTGACTAACTGGCCAATGCAAGTAAGAACCATCGGTTTTGTTTTGGAGTTTGTATCTATTAAGAGATGATCTGATAAGATGCTTGCGGATATGATTCTCGTGATTTTGGTGATCATGCTATTTGTGGTCTAATTATATAAACTTGGGGATTTGATGATACTTGTGAAATTATCTTATGGATTAAATCTTGTTCGGGGTTGAGATGATTTCTTGAATAAATTGAAGGATTGATCTAATGGTATATGTGGGGAAATATCTTTTAATGGTACTTTGGGGTACTTAGCTTTGTTGAGATTTGGGGTATTAATGATGATTGTGATAGAAGTCTTGATTATGTATCTTTATTGAGGCTATAATTCATGTGTTGGATGAGGATGCCGGAAGTATGATTACATTGAGTTTTGAGTTTGAGGTGACCTTGGGAATTGTGAACCAATTGTTGGTTAGATAATTATATGATGAGAGATACAATGATGTTGTAGGCTCCTTATCAAAGAAACTTTGGTGTTCGTGCTAGGAATGACTTGAGGAATAGATTCATGAGCATGAGTTATGAAAAGATTTATGGGTCTTGAGGAATGATAATTTTGATATTTCGGTAATGATCGGGTTTTAGTACTTGAGGTACGATCCGGGACATATATACGAGTTTGGTTAAATTAGTGCGTGATAAAGGAAATAACTTGAGGTTCAGATCATGAAAGTGATTATGGATTTTTGGTCTTGAGGTATTTATAGTGGGGGTGAAAATCTTGTTTCTTAGGTTACGATTTTGACTTCTGTTATTTGAGGATGTGCTTAATGGATTATAAGATTGGATATAGTTGGTTGATTGACGACAAATGAAATGGTTTATGGGTTCTAGTATCAATATTGTTGATTATGGTTGGATATGATTCTTTGTTTAGAGCTTTGATCTTATGATCTATTGATCATGTTAGACTAAGTCGATGATTAACTTGGGAATGTTGGAGTTCTTGCTTGGAAATGTATTTGATGGACATGATGGTTCTACTTGGTGGTTTGGCCGACGGTATTTTGATACCGGGTGATATTTGTTTGTGTCAGTTAAGCACTTGACTGCTTGACTTATTCTGCAAATTTCGAGGACGAAATTTTGTAAAGTGGGGTAGAACTGTAACGCCCCAGATTTTCGGTAATTAATTTTTAGGGATTTTTAAGTTTTTATTCCAATTTTACCCTTGAGGTATTTTCGAGTTTTAGTCGAGGAAATAAATTGTTATGCCTTGGAAATGTCAATTTTAAGTTGGTGTCGTTCATGGTTCGGGTTCCGTTGGAAACGGATTCGAGAACGGGGTGAAACGCGGAGTTTAACGTGGATACTAGTGAAACTACGTCGTTTTGGGACTGTTTAAAAAAAAAAAAAACAAAAGGAAGCGAGTCAACAGGGTGGGTTGACCGCGCCCAGCCGAACGACGCGTCGTTCGGGCTGGCGGGTCAAGCCCTAAAAACCCTTCTTCCCGTTTCCTTCATTCTTTTCTCATCTTCTTCTTCTTTTTTTTTTTTCTACCTAGCCGCCGCTCCTTCCCCCC